>JANVCL010222935.1:0-19563 GCA_026546855.1 Erythroxylum incrassatum
ACGTTTGCATTACATCGTTTTACCATGAGAATAAGATTTTGGAAGATTGCTTGAGTTCATGTTTAAACTTTACTTTTTTTTTTAAGGTATGGGTTCTGCTCAAGAGGCTTTCGCCACGGCGAAGCGAAGATCGCGAGTTCACCGTGGCGTGAAATTCGCAGAAGATTTTGCCGTGGCAAAACAACATATGCCGCGGCGACGCCCCTTTATGCTTTCGAAGGATTTTCTTACCAAAGTTTCAATTTCTAAGTCCTCCCTCCACGCGAAAGGTTCATGCTTCCGTGTCCGATGTTGGGCTCTAGAAACGAGGTCCAACAGGCTCGCTATGGGTAATATCATGGTGACTTTTAAAGCTGTCAAGATAAACCCTAAATGCCTTCATCACTTCAATGTTTGCATAAGATTATGTAATCTTGACTGGTATTTACAAGCAAGTTCTAGATTTGCTTAACTATGAAAGAATTCTCTCAATAATGAATACTTTAAACTGGTATATAATATAAAAAAGCTTAATTTCTCACCAAAGAAAGGTCTCATGCGTCTACCACAACAAGCTATTACACTTTCAATTGAAATCCAAGTCAATTAGTTTAAGCATGCAAATATATTCATTCACTCATATTATGCATTTATAATCCCGATCGAGTTCATTGAATAACCAATCATCTTAAAAGAAAAAAGAAAAAGAAAGAAATACAATACTAAGATGGAGGTTGACACTGTCTGGAACGAGGATTCATATTCGCTAGAAAATTTTTGATCTCCACTATACCAGCCTCAATCTTTTCCAATCTATCATTCGTTCGTCATTCAAATACAAATAGTTGATTGGTCAATGATTGAAATTCGACATAATTAGGTGCAATGTTTGAGCGTGTTGTTTCAACTGGTACATCATCATCCTTTTGTGTACCGTCACCTACTTCGACGCGATTGCGCTTACTACTTGAAGCTTCTGTTGTATCATCATTAACAAGCACACATCGATCACCTTGTCGTTTAAAAATCCTCATAGCCACCAACGATTGCAAGTCTAAGCTATTGTTCCCTGAAACTAATTGCATGACAGTTCTCTCATTTAGTAAACTAAAGAACCCTAAAATATTTGTGACAAATGCTCCAGCAACTATTTTACCAACTTTAGCTTTGGCCACATCCATTGGATGTATACTTAACCACATACTAGCATTAAAGTGTTTAGCATGTACCATACACCACAACACAAACAATTCAGCTTTGGAGATTGCACCTTGGCTATCTCCTCTACTGTATATTGTAGAAGTTAAAAACCTATGAAGATAACGAAGGCTAGGCTCCACTAAAGCAGATGATTTAGGCCTACTTGGAGAGAAAACATCTCTTGAGTTTGTTATGTCATTCCAAAGTTCTTTAGGCCTAAAATCTTTGTGATAGCCATATAAATCACTACGTGGAAATCTTAATATACCATTTAGATCATCTAAAGTAAGATCGTACGACATTTTCATCAATCTAAATATCATATTAATTACAATGCCATCTCCATTAAAGATCAAATGTAAAGTTGTTAGAAATTCTAAAGTTAATTCAACATATGAACTTTCTAAATTTAGCAAATTGGTCCCATCCTATATTATGCAACAATTCATTAACTCGGTCTGCTATTCTTAATTCAATTATAGCTCCATGATCAATAAATCTGTTCGACATAATCGAATGATCTTTTAAAGTCGCATACCTTAACTGGCTATCACGATTGCCAAATTGAAGGCAAGGATGACCTAAAATAGGCGTATCTTTTGGTTTCGAAGATGAAGATGCCCCAAATTCTCATGCGAGGCATAACCTAAGTAACAATCAAAATCAAAATAATTTGGTAAATCTCACACTAACTGAAAAGTTTGTTACTTAATTGGATCCGCACCGATTACATGTAATAGGCAAACATGAAATTTTACGGTAATATAAGGCCAAAATGGTCAAGTGAAAAAGAAACATTAAGATTGTTTTCTAACAAACACATGATACAATTATAGTGATAAAGGGAAAATCCCATTTGATAGTTCCATTTATTTAAAATTATTTTTGTTTTCAAATATACACAAGTAGTATGTATTTTTCAAGTTTCTAATATTCCATAGTTAAGTATTAATAAAACTTAGCCCCAACCAAAGTCACAGAAATCATGGAATTACAAGAAAAGCATTATCGTTTTCTTTCGGCCGCAAATGATAGTTTCAACTGTATTGAATACCTTTTTTATACGAAAAACAAAACATCAACCCTGATCAAAGCAACAAATAAAAAAAATAAAACCATAATTTTGACTAAATACATTTTACTAAATCTAAAAATTGAAGTCTCATGAAATTACAAAAACCTATTATAACTTAAAATCGCGGAAAGCAAAATATGTTTATGATTGAGCCCAAGTTTATAGTATTAATTGACTGCATTTTCATAACTGTTAATTCACTTTTTGACTACTAATTTGTGATTTTTATGCTTAAGATAGTTCCTCATAGTGAGCTCTTATTAATTGCAATTTGTTAGTAAAATTGTCGCAACTTGATATTAATTGCTTTATAATTTTTCCTAAGGACAATTGATGCTACAAATTGCTATTTTATATTGCAAGAAAAAAGGAGTTAAAGAGATGAGAAAGTCAGCAGGTTGCGAGGTCCTTCACGCACGTCGCAGCACATGCAGACGACGACACGTTGCGGCGCACACCATTTCACTCACCGCGGCTAGCGAGTCAAGGACCACATGTCGCGGTGAAAATTACTTGGCTCGCTGCGGCGAGTAAGACAGAGCACACATTGCGACGTCACTTAATTCGCACGTCACAACGTGCAGACGGATACCCGGACTGTAAATGGAAAAGTATCTCACTATTCCGACCCGACCTGGCTGTTTACTTTAAATACTTGCCAAATTAGGTCATAAGGGTCAGCTGGCTACACACACATCACCGATACACATACAGAGACAATTTTTTGTACACATCCAAAGACCTAGAGACGATCTCCACCGTCGTTCTCCATCTGCGACCAGCCTCCGATCATTTCATCATCATCTACGCATCATCACCTACACCGCAGGATCATCTCTACCATGGATGCCGTTGGAGTAACAACAGTGTTGAGGACTACGACCGTCATGCTTGGCTAGGCGTTCGGACCTCTTAAAGATGTAGCATCGGCTTGAGTTCACGGGCTTCAAAGGGGAGCAATCAAACATTGTCTGAAATTTAGTTATATTTTTGTAATACTCTGAGTTAGGGTTTACAGTGATATGATTGAATTAGCTTGATTATAGTTTAATCGGGTGTTGAACAATGTTTTGCGTTATGGATATAGTTATATGTAGAACTTTGTGCTTGAATATATGAAGTCTCATATATGTTTTTTGGCGATTGCGATAATCCTTATTATCTACCTAGTTGTGTTTGATATAGGTGATTTTGCTTGATCCAATTGACCACTTGCATTAACTTGTCCATTTCACACACTAAGGTTTTTATCGAGGTTTTAAATAATGGAGTTCATTAATGAAATCCTTGGACTTAAAGGGTTCTTTAAGGTTGATTTTTTGAAAACTTAATGGACTTTACCCCCAAAACAATTGTATTGAACCGTGATAGCTTAAGCTCATTTTCAAGAGGACTATATCCAATTTGATCATAGTTTGAACTTTGTTTGCTTTAAAATTCCCAAAATACAAAAAATATACTTTTTATACAATTTTCTTTGATTTTAGTTAAGTTACTCAATTTTGATCAACTTGCAAAACCCCCTTCTTTTACCAACTTTAATTGCAATTTTGACTTATAGGCTAGCTTAAACCTTTTTCGTCAGTTCCGATTTAGAGAGACGACCCAAGGTTACAACCTATCCTGCAATCTTGAAATTTATTATTTTTGACCGGTTTTGAAGGATCGATTTTAAGATCGAAACGACAGAGCCGCGATCAATGTCATATATTGGTGATGATTATTATATTTTTTTGCCAAAGAGAAAAGTGCCCCGATGAGAGAGAAAGTGCATATCAAAATTTGCTCAAGCCTCGATCGATTACCAAACTACCTTTGATCAGGATGAAATTTTAGTATGTTTTTCCTGCGTCTTGCCTCTTGACATCCAACGGTTAGAATCTGATTTAAAGCTCTTTAACCTAGAATTTTCTTTCTAGCTCTCATTTTATGCGAGTTTGTATTATGTCATATATTGGTGGTAATTATTATATGTTTTGTGCTAAAGAGAAAAATGCCCAAAGGAGAGAGAAAGTTCATATCAAAATTTGCTCTAGCCTTGATAGGTGACCAAACGACCTTTGATCAAGATGAAATGTTAGTAGTTGTTCCTGAGTCTTACCTTTTAACATACAACGGTTAGAAGCTGATTTGAAGCTCTCTATCATAGAATTTTTTCTAGCTCTCTTTGTATACGAGTTTTTATTATATCATATATTAGTGATTATTATCATGTTTTTTTGTGCTAAAGATTTCAAAATTTGCTCTAGCCTCAACCGATGACCAATTAACCTCTAATTGGGATAAATTTTGCTATGTTGTTCTTGAGTCTTGGCTCTTGAGATAAAATAGTTCGATTTTGATTTGGCGCTCTCTAACTTAGTGTTTTTTGTTTATCCCTCCTTATATGCCAGTTTGTATTATGTCATATTTGCGTAATGGTTATTAGATTTTGTTATGCAAAAAAGAAAAGTGCCCAGAAGAGAGAGAAAGTGCATATCAACATTTGCTCTAGCCTCAATCGATGACCAAATGACATCTAATCGGGACAAAATTTTAGTATGTTATTCTTGAATCTTGTCGTTTGGCATCCAACTATCAGAATCCGATTTGAAGCTCTCCAACTTAATATTTTCTTTCTAGCCCTCTCTGTATACGAGTTTATATTATGGCATATATTGGTGTTGATTATTAGATTTTGTTGTGCAAAAGAGGAAAGTGTCTAGAAGAGAGGGAAAATGCATATAAAAATTTGCTTTAACCTCGATCGATCACCAAATGGTCTCTGATCAAGATGAAATGTTAGTAGTTATTCCTTAATCTTGCCTTTTGACGTCCAACGGTTATAATCTAATTTGAAACTCTCTATCTTAGAATTTTCTTTCTGTCTCTCTTTGTATACAAGTTTTTATTATGTCATATATTAGTGATTATTATCATTTTTTTGCAAAAAAGAAAAGTGCCCAAAAGAGAGGGAAAGTGCATATCAAAACTTGCTCTAGTCTTAATCGATAACCAAACAACCTCTAATCGAGATGAAATTTTAGTATGTTGTTTCTGAGTCTTGCCTCTAGACATCCAATGGTTAGAATCTGATTTGAAGCTCTATAACTTTGAATTTTCTTTCTAGCTCTTTTTGTATACGAATTTACATTATGTCATATATTGTTGATATTTATTATTTTTTTGTGCCAAAGGGAAAAGTGCCCAGAAGAAAGAGAAAGTCCATATCAAAATTTGCTCTAGCCTTTATCGATGTCCAAACTACCTCTGATCGTGATGAAATTATAGTATATTGTTCCTAAGTCTTACCTCTTGATATCAAACAGTTAGACTCTGATTTGGAGCAATGTAACTGAGTATTTTTTTTTCTGTCTAGCCCTCCTTGTATACATGTTTGTATTATGTCTTATTTTAGTGATAATTATTAGGTTTTTTTAGGCAAAAAAGAAAAGTGCCAAGAAGAGAGAGAAAGTGCATGTCAAAATTGGCTTCAACGTCAATCGACGGCCAAATGACCTCTTAACAGGATGAAATTTTAGTATGTTGTTCCTGAGTCTTACATCTTCACATTAAACAGTTAGAATCTGATTTGGAGCTCTCTACCTTAGTATTATCTGTCTAGAGGTCCTTGTATGCGATTTTGTACTATGTCATATTTGAGTGATGATTATTAGATTTTCTTGTGCAAAAAAGAAAAGTGCCCATAATAAAGAGAAAGTACATATCAAAATTTACTTCAGCCTCAATCTATGACTAAATGACTTCTGATCTGGATGAAATTTTTGTATGTTGTTCCTGGGTCTTGCCTCTTGACATCTAATGATTAGAATTTGATTTGAAGCTCTCTAACATAGAATTTTATTTTATAGCTATTTTTATATACGTGTTTGTACTATGTCATATATTGGTGATGATTATTAAATTTTTGAGCCAAAGAGAAGAGCATGTCCATGTCAAAATTTTCTCTAGCTTTGATTGATGACCAAGCGACCTCTGATTGCGATGAAATTTTAATATGTTGTTCCTGAGTCTTGCCTCCTGAAATCAAACGGCTAGAATCAGATTTGAAGCCCTCTAACTGTGTATTTTCTTTCTAGCCCTCCTTGTATACGAGTTTGTATTATGTGATATTTAAGTGATGATTTATTAAATTTTGTTGTCCAAAAAAGAAAAGTGCCCAAACGAGAGAGAAACTGCACATAAAAATTTGCTCTAGCCTCAATCGATTACTAAAAGACCTCTGATCAATATGAAATTTTAGTATGTTGTTCCTGATTCTTGCCTCTTGGCATCTAACAGTTAGAATCTGGTTTAGAGATCTTTAACTTAGTATTTTTTGTCTAACCTTCCTTATATAAGAATTTGTATTATGTTATATTTGAGTGATAATTATTAGACTTTTTTCTGCCAAAGAGAAAAGTGCCCAGAAGAGAGAGAAAGTGCATTTTAAAATTTTCTCAAGCCTCGATCGATGACCAAACGACCTCTAATCGGGATGAAATTTTAGTATGTTATTTACGAGTCTTACCTATTAACATCCAACGGTTAGAATCTAGTTTGGAGCCCTCTAACTTAGAATTTTCTGTCTAGTCCTCATTATATAAGAGTTTGTATTATGTCACATTTGGGTTATGATTATTAGTTTTTTTTTGTGCCAAAGAGAAATGTGCCTAAAAGAGGGAGAAGTGCATATCAAGATTTGCTCAAGCCTCTATCGATTACCAAACTACCTCTGATCGGGATGAAATTTTAGTATGTTGTTCCTTAGACTTGCCCCTTGACATCTAACTGTTATAATCTAATTTGAAGCACTCTAATTTATAATTTTGTTTCCAGCTCTCTTCGTATACTAGTTTGTATTATGTCATATATTGGTGTTGATGATTATTATATTTTTTGTACTAAAAAGAAAAGCGCCCTGAAGAGAGAGAAAGTCCTTCTAATCAGGACAAAATTTTAGTATGTTGTTCTTGAGTCTTGGCTCTTGACATCAAAAGGTTAGAATCTGATTTCGAGCTCTCTAACTTAGTATTTTCAGTCTATCCCTCCTTGTATACAAGTTTGTATTATGTCATATTTGAGTAATGATTATTAGATTTTATTTTTTAAAAAAAGAAAAGTGCCAAGAATGGAGAGAAAGTGCATATCAAAATTTTCTCTAGCCTCAACCAATGACCAAACGACCTCTGATTGGGATGAAATTTTAGCACGTTGTTCCTTAGTCTTACCTCTTGACATCAAACGACCAGAATCTGATTTGAAGCTTTCTGACTAAGAATTTTCTTTCAAGCTCTCTTTGTATATGGGTTTGTATTACATTATATATTGGTGACGATTATTACATTTTTATATGCTGAATAGAACAATGCTTAGAAGAGAGAGAGCTCATATCAAAATTGGCTCTACCCTCAATCGATAACCAAACGTCCTCTGATCGGGGTGAAATTTTTGTATGTTCTTCCTTAGTCTTGCCTCTTGACATCAAACGGTTAGAATCTGAGTTGGAGCTCTCTAACTTAGTATTTTTGTCTATCCCTTCTTGTATAAGAGTTTGTATTATGTCATATTTTAGTGATAATTATTAGATTTTGTTGTATAAAAAAGAAAAGTGACCAGAAGAGAGAGAAAGTGCATATGAAAATTTGCTCCAGCCTCAATCGATGACCAAATGACTACTGATCGGGATAAAATTATAGTATGTTATTCCTAAGACTTGCGTCTTGACATCCAACAGTTAGAATCTGGTTTGGATCTCTTTAACTTAAAAAAATTTTCTAGCTCTCTTTGTGTACGAGTTTGCATTATGTTATATATTAGTGATGATTACCACATTTTTTTGTGTTAAAGCGAAATGTGCCCAGAAGAGAGAGAAAGTTCATATCAAAATTTGCTCTAGCCTTGATCGATAACCAAATGACCTCTTATCGGGATAAAATTTTAGTATGTTGTTCCTAGGACATGTCTCTTGGCATCCAACGGTTAGTATTTGATTTGGAGCTCTCTAGCTTTTTATTTTTTGTCTAGTCCTCCTTGTATACGAGTTTGTATTATGTCATATTTAAGTGATGATTATTAGAATTTACTATGCAAAAAAGCAAAGTGCCCAGAAGAGAGAGAATGTGCATGCCAAAATTTTCTCCAGCCTCAATCGATAACCAAATGACCTCTGATAGGAATGAAATTTTAGTATGTTGTTCCTACGTTTTGCCTCTTGACATCTAATGGTTAGAATCTTATTTGAAACTCTCTAACTTAGTATTTTCTTTCTAGCCCTATTTATATACGAATTTATATTATGTCATATATTGGCGATCATTACTAGATTTATTTGTGCTAAAGAGAAAAGTGCCCAGAATAGAGAGAAAGTTCATATCAAAATTTGTTCTAGTCTCGATCGATGACCAAACGGCCTCTAATCAGGATGAAATTTTTATATAGTGTTTTTGAGTCTTGCTTCTTGATATAAAACGGTTAGAATCTAGTTTGGAGCTCTTTAACTTAGTATTTTCTATCTAACCCTCCTTGTACATGAATTTGTATTATGTCAAATTTGAGTGATGATTATTAGATTTTTCTGTGCCGAGGAGAAAAGTACCAAGAAGAGAGAGAAAGTGCATATCAAAATTCGCTTAAGCCTCGATCGATTTCTAAATGATCTCTAATCGGGATGAAATTTTAGTATGTTATTCCTGAGCCTTGCATTTTGACATCTAATGGTTAGAATCTAATTTAAAGCTCTCTAGCATAGAATTTTATTTCTAGCTCTCTTTGTATACAAGTTTGTATTATTTCATATATTGGTGATGAGTATTATATTTTTTGTGCTAAAGAGAAATGTGCCCAGAAGAGAGAGAAAGTTTATATCAAAATTTGTTCTAGCATCGATCGACGACCAAACGACCTCTAATCGGGATGAAATTTTAGTATGTTGTTTCCAAGTCTTACCTCTTAATATCCAACGGTTAGAATATGGTTTGAAGCCCTCTAACATAGAATTTTTTGTCTAGCCCTCCTTGTATACGAGTTTGTATTATGTCATCTTTGAGTAATGATTATTAGATTTTTTTGTGCCAAAGAGAAAAGTACCCAGAAAAAAGAGAAAGTGCATATCAAAATTTGCTCAAGCCTCGATCGATTACCAAACTACCACTGATCGGGATGAAATTTTAACATGTTGTTCCTGAGACTTACCTCTTGACATCCAACGGTTAGAACCTGATTTGAAGCTCACTAACTTAGAATTTTCTTTCCAGCTCTCTTTGTCTATGAGTTTGTATTATGTCATATATTGGTGATGATTATTATATTTCTTGTTCCAAAGAGAAAAGTGCCCTAAAAAGAGAGAAAGTCCTTATCAAAATTTGCTTTAGCCTCGATTGATGACTAAAATACCTCTAATCAAGATGAAATTCTAGTATGTTGTGTCCGAGTCTTGCCTCTTACCATCCAATGGTTAGAATCTAGTTTGGAGCCCTCTAACTTAGAATTTTCTGTCTAGCTATCCTCGTATACAAGTTTGTATTATGTCATATTTGGTTGATGATTATTAGATTTTTTGGGCCAAAGAGAAAAATGCCCAAAAGGGAGAGAAAGTGCATATCAAAATTTGTTCAAGGCTCTATATTTTACCAAACTACCTCTGATCGGGATGAAATTTTAGTATGTTGTTCTTAAGTCTTGCCTGTTAAGGTCCAACAGTTAGAATCTAATTTGAAACTCTCTAACTTAGAAATTTGTTTCTAACCCTCTTTGTGTACGAGTTTGTATTATGTCATATATTGGTGATGATTATTACATTTTTTTTTTGGTCATAGAGAAAAGTGCCCTAAAGAGAGAGCAAGTCCTCATCGAAATTTGCTCTAGCCTTGATTGATGGTCAAACGACCTCTGATCGGGATGAAATTTTAGAATGTTGTTTCCGAGTCTTGGCTCTTTACATCCAACGGTTAGAATCTGGTTTGAAGCCCTCCAACTTAGAATTTTCTGTCTAGCCTTCCCTGTATATGAGTTTGTATTATGTCATATTTGGGTGATGAATATTGGATTATTTTGTCCAAAGCGAAAAGTGCCCAAAAGAGAGAGAAAGTGCATATCAAAATTTACTCGAGCTTCGATCGATTACGAAATCACCTATAATCGGGATGAAATTTTAGTATATTGTTGCTGAGTCTTACCTCTTGACATCCAACGGTTAGAATCTGATTTGAAGCTCACTAAACTAGAATTTTCTTTCTCGCTCTCTTTTTATATGAGTTTGTATTATGTCATATATTGGTGATGATTATTATATTTTTTATGCCAAAGAGAAAAGTGTCAAGAAGAGAGAGAAAATTGATATCAAAATTTGCTCAAGGCTCAATCGATTACCAAACTACCTCTGATCGAGATGTAATTTTAGTATGTTTTTCCTGAGTCTTGCCTCTTAATATCCAACGGTTAGAATCTGATTTGAAGCTCTCTAACATAGAATTTTCTTTCCAGCTCTATTTGTATACGAGTTTGTATTACGTCATGTATTGGTGATGATTATTATATTTTTTGTGCCAAAGAGAAAAGTGCCCTGAAGAGAGCGAAAGTCCTTATCAAAATTTACTTTAGCCTCGATTGATGACCAAACAACCTCTGATCGGGATGAAATTTTAGAAT
The DNA here is from genome assembly GCA_026546855.1 of Erythroxylum incrassatum. NCBI lineage: Eukaryota > Viridiplantae > Streptophyta > Magnoliopsida > Malpighiales > Erythroxylaceae > Erythroxylum > Erythroxylum incrassatum. The sequence continues at coordinate 10,883 of JANVCL010222935.1, forward strand.
GTTGTTTCCGAGTCTTGCCTCTTTACATCCAATGGTTAGAATCATGTTTGGAGCCCTTTAACTTAGAATTTTCTGTCTAGCCCATCTTGTATATGAGTTTGTATTATATCATATTTAGGTGATGATTATTGGATTTTTTTTGTGTCAAAGCGAAAAGTGCCCAGAAGAGAGAGAAATTGCATACCAAAATTTACTAGAGCTTCGGTTGATTACCAAACTACCTCTGATCGGGATAAAATTTTAGTATGTTATTCCTGAGTCTTATCCCTTGACATCCAACAGTTAGAATCTGATTTGAAGCTCTCTAACTTACAATTTTCTTTCTAGCTCTATTTTTATACGAGTTTGTATTATGTCATGTATTGGTGATGATTATTATGTTTTGTGTACCAAAAATAAAAGTACCTTGAAGAGAGATAAATTCCTTATCAAAATTTGCTTTGGCCTCGATTGATGACCAAACTACCTCTGATCGGAATGAAATTTTAGTATGTTGTTCCTGAGTCTTGCCTCTTGATATCTAACTGTTAAAATCTAATTTGAAGCTCTCTAACATAGAATTTTCTTTCTAACTCTCTTTATGTACGAGTTTGCTTTATGTCATATACTGGTGATGATTATTATATATTTTTTGTTCTAAAGAGAAAAGTGCCCTGAAGAAAAAGAAATTCCTTATCAAAATTTGCTCTAGCCTAGATTGATGACTAAATGAGGCTTGCCTCTTATTACGTTGTTTACAGGCTTGCCTCTTAAAATCCAACAGTTAGAATCTGGTTTGGACCCCTCTAACTTAGAATGTTCTGTCTAGCCCTCCTTGTATACGAGTTTGTATTATGTCATATTTGGGGGATGATTATTAGATTTTTTTGTGCCACACAGAAAAGCGCCTAAAAGAGAGAGAAAGTGCAAATCAAAATTTGCTCAAGCCTCGATCGATTACCAAACTACCTCTGATAGGGATGAAATTTTAGCTTTATGTCATATATTGGTGATGATTAATATATTTTTTGGTGGCAAACAGAAAGATTCCCAGAAGAGAGAGAAACTGCATATCAAAATTTGCTCAAGCCTTGATCGATTACCAAACTACCTCTGATCAGGATGAAATTTTAGTATGTTGTTCTTAAGTCCTGCCTCTTAACATCCAACGGTTAGAATCTGATTTAAAACTGTCTAACATAGAATTTTGTTTCGAACTCTCTTTGTATACAAGTTTGTATTATGTCATATATTGTTGATGATTATTATAATTTTTTATGCCAAAGAGAAAAGTGCCCTGAAGAGTGAGAAAGTCCTTATCAAAATTTGCTCTATCCTTGATTGATGATCAAACGACACCTAATCGGGATGAAATTTTAGAATGTTATTTCCGAGTCTTGCCTCTTTACATCCAACGGTTGGAATCTTGTTTGGACCCCTCTAACTTAGAATTTTCTGTCTAGCCCTCCTTGTATACGAGTTTTGATTTTGTCATATTTAAGTTATGATTGTTTGATTTTTTGCGCCAAAGCAGAAAGTGCCCAGAAGAGAGAGAAAGTGCATATCAAAATTTGCTCGAACTTCGAACGATTGCCAAACTACCTTTGATCGTGTTGAAATTTTAGGATGTTGTTCCTGAGTCTTGCCTCTTGACATCCAACGGTTAGAATCTAATTTGAAACTCTCTAACATAGAATTTTGTTTATAACTCTATTTGTATACGAGTTTCAATTACGTTTTATATTCGTGATGATTATTATATTTTTTGTGCTAAAGAGAAAAGTGCCCAGAAGAGAGAGAAAGTCCTTATCGAAATTTGCTCTAGCCTTGATTGATGACCGAACGACCTACGATTGGAATTAAATTTTCGAATGTTATTTTCGAGTCTTGCCTCTTTACATCTAACGGTTAGAATCTAGTTTGGATCCCTCTAACTTAGAATTTTCTGTCTAGCCCTCCTTGTACACGAGTTTGTATTATGTCATATTTGATTGATGATTATGGGATTTTTTTGTGCCGAAGCGAAATGTGCCCAGAAGAGAGAGAAAGTGCATATCAAAATTTACCGGAGCTTCGATCGATTACCATACTACCTCTGATCGGGATAAAATTTTAGTATGTTGTTCCTAAGTCTTGCCTCTTGATATCCAATGGTTAGAATCTGATTTTAAATGTTCTAACATAGAATTTTGTTTCTAACTCTCTTTGTATACAAGTTTGCATTATGTCATATATTAGTGATGATTATTATGTTTTTTTGTGCCAAAGAGAAAAGTGCCCTAGAGAGAGGGAAAGTCTTTATCAAAATTTGCTCTAGCCTTGATTGATGATGAAACAACCTCTGATAGGGATGAAATTTTAGAATGTTGTTTCCGAGTCTTGCCTCTTTACATCCAACGTTTAGAATCTGTCTAGCTCTTCTTGTATACGAGTTTGTATTATGTTATATTTTGGAGACGATTATTGGATTTTTTTTGTGCCAAACTGAAAAGTGCCCAAAAGAGAGAGAAAGTGCATAGAAAAATTTACTCGAGCTTCGATCGATTACCAAACTACCTCTGATCGGGATGAAATTTTAATATGTTATTCTTCAGTCTTGCCTCTTGACATCTAACGCTTAGAATCTGATTTGAAACTCCCTAACATAGAATTTTGTTTCTAAATCTCCCTATATACGAGCTTGTATTACGTCATATATTGGTGATGATTATAATATTTTTTGTGGCAAAGAGAAAAGTGCCCTGAAAAGAGAGAAAGTCCTTATCAAAATTTGCTCTAGCCCTAATTGATGACCAAGCGACCTCTGATCAGGAGGAAATTTTAGAATGTTGTCTCCGAGTCTTTCCTCCTTCTATTAAATGGATAGAATCGGGTTTGGAGCCATCTAACTTAGAATTTACTTTCTAGCCCTCCTTGTATACGAGATTGTATTATGTCATATTTGGGTGATGATTATTAGATTCTTTTGTGCCAAATAGAAAAGTGTCAAGAAGCGAGAGAAAGTGCATATCAAAGTTTTCTCCAGCCTCGATCGATTCCCAAACTACCTCTGATCGGGATGAAATTTTAGTATGTTGTTCTTGGGTCTTGCTTCTTGACATCTAACGATTAGAATTTGATTTGAAACTCTCTAACATAGAATTTTGTTTCTAACTCTCTTTGTATAAGAGTTTGTATTACGTTACATATTGGTGATGATTATTATGTTTTTTGTGCTAAAGAGAAAAGTGCGTTGAAGAGGGAGAAAGTCCTTATCAAAATTTACTTTAGCCCTGATTGATGACCAAATGACCTCTGATCGGGAGAAAATTTTAGAATGTTGTTTCCGAGTCTTACCTCTTTGCATCCAACGGTTAGAATCTGGTTTGGAGTCTTTTAACTTAGAATTTTCTATCTAGCCCTCCTTATATACAGGTCTGTATTATGTCATTTTTGGGTGATAATTATTGGGTTTTTTGTGCCAAACCGAAAAGTGCCCAGAAGAGAGAGAAACTTCATATCAAAATTTGCTCGAGCTTCAATCGATTGCCAAACAACTTCTGTTCTGGTTGAAATTTTAGTATGTTGTTCCTGAGTCTTGCCTCTTGACATCCAACGGTTAGAATCTGATTTGAAACTCTCTAACATAGAATTTTGTTTCTAACTCTCTTTGTATGCGAGTTCGTATTACGTTATATATTGGTGATGATTATTATATTTTTTATGTACTAATGAGAAAAGTGCACTAAAGAGGGAGAAAGTCCTTATCAAAATTAGCTCTAGCCTGGATTGATGACCAAATGACCTCTGACCGAGATGAAATTTTAGAATGTTGTTTCCGGGTCTTGCCTCTTTAAATCCAATGATTAGAATCTGGTTTGGAGCCCTCTAACTTAGAATTTTTTGTCTAGCCCTCCTTGTATACGAGTTTTTGTTATGTCATATTTGGGTGATGATTATTAGATTTTTTTGTACCAAAGCGAAAAGTGCCCGGAAGAAAGAGAAATTGCCTATCAAAATTTGCTCGAGCCTCTATCGATTACCAAATTGCCTTTGATCGGGACAAAATTTTAGTATGTTATTCCTGAGTCTTCCCTCTTAACATCCAACGGTTAGAATCTCGTTTGAAATTCTCTAACTTAGAATTTTCTTTCTAGCTCTATTGGTTTACGAGGTTGTATTATGTCATGTATTGGTGATGATTATTATGTCTTTTGTATCAAAGAGAAAAGTGCCTTGAAGAGATAGAAAGTCCTTATCATTATTTGCTCTAGCCTCGATTAATGACCAAACAATCTCTGATCGGGATGAAATTTTAGTATGTTGTTTCTAAGTCTTGCCTCTTGATTTCCAATGGTTAGAATTTGATTTGAAGCTCTCTAACTTAGAATTTTCTTTCTAGCTCTCCTTGTATATGAGGTTGTATTATGTCATGTATTGGTGATGATTAATATGTTTTTTGTGTCAAAGAGAAAAGTGCCTTGAAGAGAGAAAGTCCTTATCAATATTTGCTTTAGCCTCGATTGATGAGCAAACAACCTCTGATCGAGATAAAATTTTAGTATGTTGTTCTTGATTCTTGCCTCTTGACATCCAACGGTTAGAATCTGATTTGAAATGCTCTAACATAGAATTTTGTTTCTAACTCTCTTTGTATACAAGTTTGTATTATGTCATATATTGGTGATAATTATTCTATTTTTTTGTGCCAAAGAGAAAAGTGACCTGAAGAGAGGGAAAGTCCTTATCAAAATTTGTTGTAGCCTTGATTGATGACCAAATGATCTCTGATACGGATGAAAGTTTAGGATGTTGTTTCCGAGTGTTGCCTCTTTACATCCAATGGTTAGAACCTGGTTTGGAGCCTTCTAACTTAGAATTTTCTATCTAGCCCTCCTAGTACGTGAGTTTGTATTATGTCATGTTTAGGTGATGATTATTGGATTTTTTGTGCCAAAGAAAAAAGTGCCCAGTAGAGAAAGAAAGTGCATATCAATGTTTGTTAGAGCTTTTGATCGATTACCAAACTACCTCTGATCGGGATGAAATTTCAGTATGTTGTTTCCGAATCTTACCTCTTAACATCTAACTGTTAGAATCGAGTTTGGAGCCCTCTAACTTAGAATTTTCTGTCTAGCCGTCCTTGTATACGAGTTTGTATTATGTCAAATTTGGGTGATGATAACTAGATTTTTTTGTGCCAAAGAGAAAAGTCCCCAAAAGCGAGAGAAAGTGCATATCAAAGTTTGCTTAAGCCTCGATCGATTACCGAACTACCTCTGATCGGGATGAAATTTTAGTATGTTATTTGTGAGTCTTGCGTCTTGACATCCAATGGTTAGAATATGATTTGAAGATCTCTAACTTAGAATTTTCTTTCTAGCTCTCTTTGTTTACGAGTTTGTATTATGTCATATATTGGTGATGATTATTAAGTTTTTTTATGCCAAAGAGACAAGTGCCCAGAAGAGAGAGAAAGTGCATATCAAAATTTGCTTAAGCCTCGATCGATTACCAAACTACCTCTGATCGGGATGAAATTTTAGTATGTTGTTCCTGAGTATTCCCTCTTGACATCCAACGGTTAGAATTTGATTTGAAAGACTCTAACATAGAATTTTGTTTCTAACTCTCTTTGCGTACGAGTTTGTATTATGTCATATATTGGTGATGATTATTATATTTTTTGTGCCAAAGAAAAAAATGTCCTGAAGAGAGGGAATGCCCTTATCAAAATTTTTTCTAACCATGATTGATGACCAAACGACCTCTGATAGGGATGAAATTTTAGAATGTTGTTTTCGAGTCTTGCCTCTTTACATCCAACAATTATGGTTTGGAGTCGTCTAACTTAGAATTTTTTGTCTAGCCCTTCTTATATATGAGTTTGTATTATGTAATATTTGGGTGACGATTATTGGATTTTTTTGTGCTAAACTAAAAAGTGCCCAAAAGAGAGAAAGTTCATAAGAAAATTTGCTCGAGCTTCGATCAATTACCAAACCATCGTAATGGGATGAAATTTTAGTATGTTGTTCCTGAGTCTTGCCTCTTGACAATCTAATGGTTAGAATCTAATTTTAAACGCTCTAATATAGAATTTTGGTTCTAACACTCTTTGTATACGAGAAAAAGTTTATATCAAAGTTTGCTCAAGCCTCGTTCGATTGCCGAACTACTTCTAATCGGGATGAAATTTTAGTATGTTGTTCGTGAGTCTTGCCTCTTGACATCCAATGGTTAGAATCTGATTTGAAGCCCTCTAAATTATATCTTTCTTTCAAGCTCTCTTTGTTTTGGGTTTGTATTGTGTCAGGTAATGATGATGATTATCATACTTTTTGTGCCAAAGAGAAAAGTGCCCAGACGAGAGAGAAAGTGCATATCAAAATTTGCTCAAGCCTCGATCGATTACCAAACTACCTCTGATTGGGATGAAATTTTCGTATGTTATTCCTGAGTCTTGCCTCTTGACATCCAACGGTTAGAATCTGATTTGAAATGCTCTAACATAGAACTTTGCTTCTAACTCTCTTTGTATACGATTTTGTATTACGTCATATATTGGTGATGATTATTATATTTTTTTGTGCCAAAGAGAAAATTGCCCTGAAGAGAGGGAAAGTCATTATCAAAATTTGCTCTAGCCTTGATTGATGACCAAACGACCTCTAATAGGGATGAAATTTTAGAATGTTATTTCCGAGTCTTGCCTTTTTACATCTAGCGATTAGAATCTAGTTTGGAGCCATCTAACTTAGAATTTTCTTTCTAGCCCTCCTCGTATACGAGTTTGTATTATGTCACATTTGGGAGACGATTATTGGATTTTTATGTCAAACTGAAAAGTGCCCAAAAGGGACAGAAAGTGCATGTCAAAATTTGCTCGAGCTTCGATCGATTACCAAACTACCTCTGATCGGGTTGAAATTTTAGTTTGTTGTTTCCGAATCTTGCCTCTTTACATCCAGTGGTTAAAATATGGTTTTAGAGCCGTCTAACTTAGAATTTTTTTCTAGCCCTCCTTGTAAATGAGTTTGTATTATGTCATATTTGGGTGACGATTATTGGATTTTTTTATGTAAAACTGAAAAGTGCCCAAAAGAGAGAGAAAGTGTATGTCAAAATTTGCTCGAGCTTCAATCGATTACCAAACTACCTCTGATTGGGTTGAAATTTTAGTATGTTATTTCCGAGTCTTGGCTCTTTACATCCAGCGGTTAGGATCTGGTTTGGAGCTTTCTAACTTAGAATTTTTTGTCTAGCCCTCCTTGTATACGAGTTTGTATTATGTCATATTTTGGGTGACGATTATTGGATTTTTTATGTCAAACTGAAAAGTGCCCAAAAGAGAGAGAAAGTGCATGTCAAAATTTGCTCGTGCTTTAACCGATTACAAAACTATCTCTAATCGGGTTGAAATTTTAGTATGTTGTTTTTGAGTCTTGCCTCTTGATATCCAACAGTTAGAATCTGATTTGAGGATCTCTAACATAGATTTTTCTTTCTAGCTCTCTTTGTTTACGAGTTTGTATTATGTCATATATTGGTGATGATCATTATATTTTTTTTGTGCCAAAGAGAAAAATGCCAGGAAGAGATAAAAAGTGCATATCAAAATTTGCTCAAGCCTCGATCGATTACCAAACTACCTCTGATCGGGATAAAATTTTAGTATGATGTTCCTGACTCTTGTCTCTTGACATCCAACGGTTAGAGTTTGATCTGAAACGCTCTAAGATAGAATTTTGTTTCTAACTCTCTTTGTATACGAGTTTGTATTATGTCATATATTAGTGATGATTATTATATTTTGTTGTGCTAAAGAGAAAAGTGCCCAGAGGAGAGGGAAATTCTTTATCAAAATTTGTTGTAGCCTTGATTGATGACCAAACGACCTCTGATAGGAATGAAATTTTAGAATGTTGTTTCATTTTCTTGCCTCTTTACATCCAATGGTTAGAATCTGGTTTGGAGCCGTCTAACTTAAAATTTTGTATCTAGTCCTCCTTGTATACGAGTTTGTATTATGTTATATTTGGGAGACGATTGTTGGATTTTTTTGTGCCAAACTGAAAAGAGCCCAAAAAAGAGAGAAAGTGCATATCAAAATTTTCTCGAGCTTCGATCGATTACTAAACTAACTCTGATCGAGATGAAATTTTAGTATGTTGCCTCCAAATCTTGCCTCTTAACATCTAACTGTTAGAATCTGGTTTGGAGCCCTCTAACTTAGAGTTTTCTTTCTAGCCCTTCTTGTATACAAGTTTGTATTATGTCATATTTGGGTGATGATTATTAGATTTTTTTTGTCAAAAAGAAAAGTGGCCAGAAGCGAAAGAAAGTTTACATCAAAGTTCGCTCAAGCCTCGTTCGATTACCGAACTACCTCTGATCGGGATGAAATTTTAGTATATTGTTCGTGAGTCTTACGTCTTGACATCTAACGGTTATAATCTGATTTGAAGCTCTCTAATATAGAATTTTCTTTCTAGCTCTTTTTGTTTACGAGTTTGTATTATGTCATATATTGGTGATGTAACATCCCATCACCGATGGAAAGGGTAAACTAGTAATTTGGAACGGGTTAGGAGTGTTTAAAATTATTTGGCTATGTTCAGGCATATTATGGCCTCCATATATACTTGAATAGAAATTTTTGCACATGCACATGACTGTACATGCATTCATGACATTTCCCGGTATATGTGTCTAAATGTGAT
>JANVCL010223558.1:0-19556 GCA_026546855.1 Erythroxylum incrassatum
GCTATATACATTATGGTTAATTGCAATAATACTGAAATCTCGAGTGTCCTAAAGCTAGAGTTCTATCATTGGTCCGACTTGCTAGATTCTCATCGGAAGGACGGCTAGCCTACGTCTTATTGGTTTTTATCTCAAGTCCGAGACCCATCTTCATGCCACCGAAGATGTCAGATAGAGTTGAGCTTTTGGAATCTCATATGGCCAGTCTTGAAGCAGGGGTAGAAGAGATGCAGTCATCAATATGGCCATGGGGGAGATGCAGCGGGCATTATTGGTAGAGATGAATAAACTATTGGGAAAGCGTCCCAAGGAGGGACAAGGCAGTGAAACTTATTAGAGGAGACCAAATATGGTGGGAAACAGAGAATCTCCGCGCACTCAACAGAATGTTCAGTCGGAGCATTTTTTGGGCAATATGGATGAGTATAGGTTGTCGGTGAGAAAGGTAGACGTACCAATGTTTGATGGGCCTGATCTAGTAGGTTGGATTACCCGAGTAGAAATTTACTTCGAGGTTCATGGTACGTTGGAAGAGGTGAAGATTAAATTGGCCCTATTAAGCATGGAGGGATCGACCATTCACTGGTTCAATCTCCTCTGAGAGAGTGAAGTGGAGCTAACATGGGGGGAAGTTGAAACAGGCGCTTGACTAAGAAGGAAGGTTTCCATTGGAATTCTGCCGCTTTAAAGGCTTTTGAGGCTCTCAAAAAAGCCTTGACCACATCCCCGATTTTAGCTCTTCCTAATTTCTCTCAACCTTTTGAGATTGAGTGCGATGCTTCAGACAATGGAGTGGGCGCAGTTTTGATGCAAAATCGTCGACCCATAGCTTATTTCAGCAAAGCCTTTTCTGCGGGGAATCCTTCCAAGTCAGCCTATGAGAAAGAATTGATGGCATTGGTGTTGGCAGTGAACCATTGGCGCCATTACTTGCTTGGGCGTCCTTTTGTGGTTTATTCTGATAAGAAAAGTCTACGTCATCTGATGCAACAACGAATTACCACAACGGATCAGTAGTGTTGGATGTCAAAACTTTTGGGGTATCACTTTGAAGTCATGTATAAACCGACAGAAAATAAGGCGACTGATGCCTTGTCAAGGGTTTATGAAGAGGGGGAATTTCAGACCTTGGTATCCTATCCAATGTGGGCTGAAGGTAAGCAACTTCAGCAGGAGGTACAACATGATCCGATTTTATGTAAAATTATCCAGGGATTACAAGAGAAGCCGAACCCGAAATCTGGGTTTTCTTGGCAGCAGGGGGTTCTTTTGCACAAAGGAAGGCTGGTTATTTCCGCGACATCTTCATTGATTCCCACCATCTGAAAGAATATCACTCATCACCTATTGGGGGCCATTCAGGATTTTTGCGTACTTACCGAAGGATTGCTAGTAACCTCTATTGGATCGGAATGAAGAAGACTATCCAAGACTTTGTCAAGTCTTGTGACACATGCCAACGACAGAAATATGTTGCAACATCACCTGGAGGATTGCTACAACCTCTACCTATTCCTCACCAGATTTGGGAGGATAATTCGATGGATTTCATCACCGGTCTTCCAAGGTCTAAAGGATTTGAGGCAGTATTAGTGGTGGTGGATCGGCTCTCGAAATATGGCCATTTCATCCTCTTAAAGCATCCGTATACGACTAAGAGTGTGGTTGAAGTGTTTGCTAAAGAAGTAGTGCGCTTACATGGAGTCCCATTGTCAATTGTAAGTGATCGTGATCCCTTGTTCGTAAGTCATTTTTGGAGGGAATTGTTTCGCCTACAAGGCTCCGTGCTTAAAATGAGTTCATCTTATCATCCGAAAATGGATGGACAAACGGAGGTTCTCAATTGGTGCTTAGAAACCTACTTAAGATGTTTTGCTTCTAAAGGACCTAAGAATTGGTCCTATTGGATCTCATGGGCTAAATTGTGGTATAACACCACTTTCCATATCTCCACAGGCTCAACACCATTTGAAGTAGTGTACGGGAGGAAGCCTCCTACACTTGTGCGGTATTTGTAAGGGGAAACAAGAGTTGAGGCAGTGGCTAGAGATTTATTGGATAGGGATGAAGCCTTAAACCAGCTAAAATACCATCTGCATAGAGCTCAGGAACAAATGAAGAAGTATGCTGAAAAAAAACGTACTCCCCAATCTTTACAAGTTGGGGAGTGGGTTTTCCTAAAACTACGCCCTCATAGACAGCTCACCGTGGCCAGACGCATCAACCAAAAGTTAGCAGCGAGGTATTTTGGTCCTTTTCAAGTTTTGGACTAATTGGGAGCAGTAGCTTACAAACTCAAACTCCCTCCTACATCTAGAGCTCATCCGATATTTCATGTTTCACAATTAAAGAAGGCAGTGGGCAATTATTCTGTGGAAGTTGCATTACCAAGGGGTATGGAAGTGGAATTGGATGATTTGGTGGAACCTGAATGTGTGCTGGCCAGCAGAACAGCTATGGCATGTGGGTATTCAATACAACAATGGTTGGTCAAGTGGAAAGGGCAGTCCATGGAGGAAGCAACATGGGAGGATGAAGCTGTGATTCGCAGCCAAATTCTTCACTTCAGCCTTGAGGACAAGGCTGCTCTTTCAGGAGGAGGCATTGATAGAACCTATAGGGCAGAGGATGACTTAGACATTGAGCACAATAGGAGAAGGAATAAACTGGTAGTGTGGAAGGTGTATTCTAGAAGAAAGAACAATGGGCAGGAGGGCAGTGCAGGAGGGCAGTTAGTATTAGCTGAGGTGGCAAAGTAGTTAGCCAACGGAATGTACCTGGGGAGGGGAATATTTTGTAGGGGGGAGAGAGAGGAGATAGTCAGAAAGAAAGTGAGGAAAATTGGGACAGCAGAGTACACATACCTGGTGAGGAGCGATTCTGCTCTGGTTTTTAGTGAAGAACTACTGCTATCACACTGTAATGAACTATACACATTACTGTTTATTGAATTAATACTAAAATCTCTAGTGTTCTAAGACTAGAGTTCTATCATTGGTCCGACCTGCCAGATACTCATCGGAAGGACGGATAGTTAACGTCTTGTTGGTTCTTATCTCACGTCCGAGACCCATCTTCATGCCACCGAAGATGTCAGACAGAGTTGAGCTATTGGAATCTCGTATGGCTAGTCTTGAAGCTGGGTAAAAGAGATGCAGCCATCAATGCGTATGGCCATGGGGGAGATGCAACGAGCATTACTGGTAGAGATGAATAAACTGATGGGCAAGCGTCCCAAGAGGGACAAGGCAGTGAGACTTATGAGACGAGGCCGAATATGACGAGAGACAGGGATACTCAACGTACTCAACAGAATGTTCAGTCGGAGCATTCTTTGGGCAATATGGAAGAGTATAGGATGTCAATGAGAAAGGTAGACTTACCTATGTTTGATGGGTCTAATCCAGTAGGATGGATTACCCGAGCAGAAATTTATTTCGAAGTTCATGGCACTTCGGAAGAGGTGAAGATCAAACTGGCCTTGTTAAGCATGGAAGGATCGACCATTCACTGGTTCAATCTCCTCTGAGAGACTGAAGTGGAGCTAACATGGGGGAAGTTGAAGTAGGCTTTAATTGACAGATATGGAGGAAGAAGGTTTGAGAACCCATTTGAAGAACTCTCGCATTTGCAACAAATGGGTACTGTCGATGAATACATTAAGGCTTTCGAATTTGTGTCTTCAAAGGTGGGACACTTATCGGAAGCACAACTAATGGGCTACTTCATGAGTGGGTTGCGTACAGAGATACGACGAATGGTGCGTACCTTTAGTCCAACAAACCGAGTTCAGATGATGAAGGTGGCAAGGACTGTAGAGGAGGAGATGTACGGGGACCAAAGAGGTTTCGAACCATCCCACCCACGAGCTTGCATTTGGCATCACCTAGGAGAGATTGGGTTCAGAAGCCAGAGTTGGGGCCATTCTCCTTATACCGAGTCGGGCTCCTCCAACACTGTGGGCTATGGAGTGGGTCGCGCTGAGGGTGGGTCGGGTTTGAACCGAAATGCGCCGGGTCAACATTTTTGGCTCAACTCGTCGACCCTAGGCGGCGGCTCTCACCTCACGACGTCGACCAGATCAGGGGAAGGGGCCAAAGGAGCTCCATGGGAAAAAATCGGGGCTTGCGACATATTTCGTACCATGAGTTAATGGATCGCAAGGCAAAGGGACTGTGTTTCCGATGTGGGGAGAAATTTCATCCCCTCCATCAATGTGCAGAACGACAACTTAGGTTGTTAATATTGGACGAAAATGAAACCTTAAATGACGATGGGGAGATAATAGCCATTGAAGGAGAGGCTTTGGAGGAGGAAGAGGATGCGTTGGAGTGTAGGGCTATGGGTGTGTTCGGAATTCATCAGATAATGTTACCGGAGAGCAAAACAATGCGGATTGAGGGAGAAATTCGTGGGGTTCCTATTGTACTGCTGGTTGACAGTGGCGCAAGCCACAACTTTATCTCACTTGAACTCGTTAATGGTTTGGGATTAATGGTGACAAAGACAAGGAAGTTGGGAATTCGTTTGGGTGACGGCCATAAGGTTTCCACGGATCAGAAATGTTTGGCCATTCCAATTCGGATGGAGGACTTAGAATCGAATGTTGACGCATATGTGTTGGAATTGGGAGGCATGGACATCATTTTGGAAATAGCTTGGCTGCAAACCTTGGGGAAGGTTATTGTTGACTGGAAGGAAAGAACTACGTAGTTTCAATATGAGGGAAAAGCTGTGTTACTATGTGGTAATGCTAATTTCAAATCAGTCCAACTGAGAGGAAGACAACACTTGGAAGAGCCAACTTCCTTACATAGCCTTTTAAAAAATTTCTCGGGTGAGTCTCATGAAGCAAAGGCAGTGGCAGCATCAGAAATTCGATCACCGCAGCTAAAAACATCAAAACAAGGGGAGCTGAAAAGGGTGCTAGGCCAATTTGTAGAGGTCTTTCAAGAGCTGAGGGGACTACCTCCAGAGAGGAGACATTCCCATGCCATTGTCTTGCAGCCAAGACAAGGCCCCACCAGTGTGAAACCTTATTGATACCCCCATCACCATAAAGACGAGATTGAGAGAGAAGTCCAACAGATGTTGCAAATGGGGATCATTCGGCAAAGCTCAAGTGCTTACTCTAGCCCAGCTATTTTAGTATGGAAGAAGGATGCGACTTGGAGAATGTGCGTCGATTATTGAGCACTAAATAGGGTTACAATTCCAAATAAGCACCCTATTCCTGTGGTGGATGAGCTATTGGATGAACTTCACCATGCTCTTTTTTTTTTTAAATAGACCTCAAGTCTGGTTATCATCAAATTAGGGTGGTGGAAGAAGACATACACAAGACAGCTTTCCGGACACACAACGGGCATTACGAATTCCTGGTAATGTCGTTTGGTTTAACCAATGCGCTGGCAACTTTTCAGGCTACGATGAATGATATTATCTGAGCTTTTCTTCAGAAGTTTGTGTTGGTTTTCTTTGATGATATTCTGGTCTATAGTGCAGATTTTTTTTTTGGTCAAACTATAGTGCAGATTGGAGTTCACATCTCTCACTTGTCCATGGTATTGGAGGTTTTGCAAAATAACCACTTTGTGGCTAATCAACAGAAATTCAGTTTTGGGAGACAAACAGTGGAGTATTTGGGGCATATTATTTCAGGTGATGGAGTAGCAGTGGATTCGGTGAAGGTCAGTAGTGTGTTGACTTGGCCTATTCCCAAGAATGTTAAAGGGATAAGAGGATTTTTAGGTTTAACCGGGTATTATCACAAGTTCATTATGAATTATGGGAAAATAGCCAAGCCACTAGCCGAGTTGACGAAAAAGGAAGGGTTCCATTGGAAATCTGCCGCTTTAGAGGCCTTTGAGGCTCTCAAAAAAACTTTGACAACATCATCGGTCTGAGCTCTTCCTAATTTCTATCAACCTTTTGAGTGCGATGCTTCAGGCAATGGAGTGGGAGCAGTTTTGATGCAGAACCGTCGACCCATAGTTTATGTCAGCAAAGCTTTTTCAGCGTGGAAGCTTTCCAAATCAGCCTATGAGAAAGAATTGATGGCATTGGTGTTGGCAGTGAACCATTGGCGCCATTACTTGCTTGGGCGTCCTTTTGTGGTTTATTCTGATAAGAAAAGTCTACGTCATCTGATGCAACAACGAATTACCACAACGGATCAGTAGTGTTGGATGTCAAAACTTTTGGGGTATCACTTTGAAGTCATGTATAAACCGACAGAAAATAAGGCGACTGATGCCTTGTCAAGGGTTTATGAAGAGGGGGAATTTCAGACCTTGGTATCCTATCCAATGTGGGCTGAAGGTAAGCAACTTCAGCAGGAGGTACAACATGATCCGATTTTATGTAAAATTATCCAGGGATTACA
Source organism: Erythroxylum incrassatum (assembly GCA_026546855.1). Taxonomy (NCBI): domain Eukaryota; kingdom Viridiplantae; phylum Streptophyta; class Magnoliopsida; order Malpighiales; family Erythroxylaceae; genus Erythroxylum; species Erythroxylum incrassatum. The sequence continues at coordinate 6,386 of JANVCL010223558.1, forward strand.
AGAGAAGCCGAACCCGAAATCTGGGTTTTCTTGGCAGCAGGGGGTTCTTTTGCACAAAGGAAGGCTGGTTATTTCCGCGACATCTTCATTGATTCCCACCATCTGAAAGAATATCACTCATCACCTATTGGGGGCCATTCAGGATTTTTGCGTACTTACCGAAGGATTGCTAGTAACCTCTATTGGATCGGAATGAAGAAGACTATCCAAGACTTTGTCAAGTCTTGTGACACATGCCAACGACAGAAATATGTTGCAACATCACCTGGAGGATTGCTACAACCTCTACCTATTCCTCACCAGATTTGGGAGGATAATTCGATGGATTTCATCACCGGTCTTCCAAGGTCTAAAGGATTTGAGGCAGTATTAGTGGTGGTGGATCGGCTCTCGAAATATGGCCATTTCATCCTCTTAAAGCATCCGTATACGACTAAGAGTGTGGTTGAAGTGTTTGCTAAAGAAGTAGTGCGCTTACATGGAGTCCCATTGTCAATTGTAAGTGATCGTGATCCCTTGTTCGTAAGTCATTTTTGGAGGGAATTGTTTCGCCTACAAGGCTCCGTGCTTAAAATGAGTTCATCTTATCATCCGAAAATGGATGGACAAACGGAGGTTCTCAATTGGTGCTTAGAAACCTACTTAAGATGTTTTGCTTCTAAAGGACCTAAGAATTGGTCCTATTGGATCTCATGGGCTAAATTGTGGTATAACACCACTTTCCATATCTCCACAGGCTCAACACCATTTGAAGTAGTGTACGGGAGGAAGCCTCCTACACTTGTGCGGTATTTGTAAGGGGAAACAAGAGTTGAGGCAGTGGCTAGAGATTTATTGGATAGGGATGAAGCCTTAAACCAGCTAAAATACCATCTGCATAGAGCTCAGGAACAAATGAAGAAGTATGCTGAAAAAAAACGTACTCCCCAATCTTTACAAGTTGGGGAGTGGGTTTTCCTAAAACTACGCCCTCATAGACAGCTCACCGTGGCCAGACGCATCAACCAAAAGTTAGCAGCGAGGTATTTTGGTCCTTTTCAAGTTTTGGACTAATTGGGAGCAGTAGCTTACAAACTCAAACTCCCTCCTACATCTAGAGCTCATCCGATATTTCATGTTTCACAATTAAAGAAGGCAGTGGGCAATTATTCTGTGGAAGTTGCATTACCAAGGGGTATGGAAGTGGAATTGGATGATTTGGTGGAACCTGAATGTGTGCTGGCCAGCAGAACAGCTATGGCATGTGGGTATTCAATACAACAATGGTTGGTCAAGTGGAAAGGGCAGTCCATGGAGGAAGCAACATGGGAGGATGAAGCTGTGATTCGCAGCCAAATTCTTCACTTCAGCCTTGAGGACAAGGCTGCTCTTTCAGGAGGAGGCATTGATAGAACCTATAGGGCAGAGGATGACTTAGACATTGAGCACAATAGGAGAAGGAATAAACTGGTAGTGTGGAAGGTGTATTCTAGAAGAAAGAACAATGGGCAGGAGGGCAGTGCAGGAGGGCAGTTAGTATTAGCTGAGGTGGCAAAGTAGTTAGCCAACGGAATGTACCTGGGGAGGGGAATATTTTGTAGGGGGGAGAGAGAGGAGATAGTCAGAAAGAAAGTGAGGAAAATTGGGACAGCAGAGTACACATACCTGGTGAGGAGCGATTCTGCTCTGGTTTTTAGTGAAGAACTACTGCTATCACACTGTAATGAACTATACACATTACGTTTTATTGAATTAATACTAAAATCTCTAGTGTTCTAAGACTCGAGTTCTATCAGTGTTGGTAAGGAAAAATTGTTTTCTAGATGTTAGTTGATTGGAATTTGGATATGTACGTTTTAGATGGGTTCTCAGACAGAATGGGCCAGGTATTGGACCTTGAACCAACTGTCTTGGGATATTGATCGTCATCTAAAGTAGCAGACAAGGTCTTACTTTTCCTACTGCTGCCTGCATGGTGATTGTGTGTATCCCCAGGCTGTGTGATTCTATTTTCAGCAAAATTCGCCATAGGTGATGCTTAGCGTTAGATGTTTTAAGTTACTCCTTGGCTCTAACCTTTCATTTTAGCACACGATTGCCAGTTTGAGGTTCCTGTGGTGAAATTAATGGGATTAAGTTGATTTAATTGTTTAATGGGTTTGTAGGTTGGACTTTAAACAAATTGCTAGCCAATTGGCCTGTTTTATTAGAAGAGAAAACAAGCTTGACAGTTCATAATGGTTATGGGAGTCTTTTTCTTATGTACATTGGCCTTAGCATTAACGTTTTTGTGGTTTGGTTAGTTTTGTTCTCTCCCCCATTCATTAAGATTTATGGCTCTTGATTCCTGCTTCTATATCTCAAGTGTTGCAAAATAATGTGATGTGATGTAGGAGCTTTTGACCAAGGAACTGCCAGATGCTCAAGTATTGGAGCCTACTCCTGGTGTCCCTCTAGAAGTTTCCAAGCCTTGAAATGCTTGGGCATTAACAAAACATTTGCCATTACTCCCAACTTTCACTCTCGATACTTATTGTAGGCTTTCTTCTCACTTTTGGGTTAATTGCACTGAATATGTGTCTCTTTTGAAAGAATTTCTGATTTGGATATAGTTTTAGAGGTCCTATAATAATAAAATAATATGATACTCAACAAAAGAAGTGCTTTGTTAGTAATACACTTAAAAAGTTGCCTATTTTTGTAAACTTAAAATTCAGAGGTTATCACAAGATTCACGGCAATCTCTGGAACATGAAACTCGAGAAATTTTATTTGAATGCAAGTGGAAGGTCATCTTTTGTTTTGATACTTTGTATGGGATGCGTGAACGTTCGAACAAGAGAGAGAACTGAGGAATAAAAAATACGGAGAAATCACGAGAGAATTTTAGAAGGAAGGAAAATAACTACTACTGTTGTTACAATGTTCAAACATAAATTAGGTGCTGGTCTTAGATAGTTGCCGTGTGGATTTATTTAAACAGTACATCGGAATCATTTTGTCTTAAATAATGTTGCTCTTTGTATGCTTCTTTAATTCATTGAAACTTCTCGGGTTACTCTTCTTTGCTAATCTCCCTTTCCTTTTTAGTTCCTTGTCCATCAAGTTAACCTCTGGAAATCGTTTCTGGAGTTCAAAGAGATGTTCTTAAGAAGCACTCTTGCTCCGACCATTGAATTCGCAGCTGTGTTATGATAGAATTTTATCATTATTGTGGACTAGCATAATAAAATATTGTGTACAAACCTCAATTAATTAGATGTCAATGGTAATTCTCTCTCTAATGTGTCATTGGGCCTGTGTCCATGGGCCTGCTATGATGGGTAAACTTGGCTCATGTATTATAAAGTACAGGAGACCCTATTGCTAGTCAACTTTTAAATACAGTCGCCCCATTGAAAACTGTATGTGTGTTCTTTTGCTGATTAAGGTTCGGAATAGGAGTAATAAATCCTCTGTATCTCGATCACGTCGTTTCATAGAAAACAATAATGGATTCAATATTTTTCCAATTTCCAGGTATTTATCCTTTCAATTATTGAGTATAGTATGTTGCAATTCTAGGGTTAATTATTTGTGTTGATTAATTATGCAATTAATCTGAAAATTTCGCGTACAATTTTCATTCATGTTATTGAATGATTGTTTATCAACATGCTTTGTAGTGGTGAGCACTTCAGGTTATGTCGTAGAAGTTCTTCTTTGTCCCATTTGAGCCTTCTTAAGTTGTGATGTGTGAAAAATTGGATGAATAGAAGTTCCTATCGGCATCTCCAATTTATAAGCAACATTTCTCACACTTTTTAGAATCTTGTAAGGGTCGTAGTATAGTGGTGACAGTTTATAGTTGCCTCTCCTTGGAAGGGAATGTTGTTTATAAGGTTTTAGCTTCAATAAAACTAAGTCACCTAGCTCGAATTCTCGTTCTGACTTTCTTGAATCTGCCTATTGCTTCATTCTATTTTGCGCTCTCTATAGGTAGAACCTTGTTATCTCCAACGTCCCTTCTCTATCCTTAAGAGCTTGATATACTTTTGCTATCTTCGAATCGCCAATGAGATATGGAGTATAAATAGGTGGAGGATATCCATATAGAACTTTGAAAAGTGTTGTATTGATGGTTGAACGGTATGTTATACTATGCTATCATTCGACCAATGGAACCCACTCACTCTACCTATGGGGTGCTTCTCCACGAAAACATCTTAGATAAGTCTAAGATTTTGTTGATTGCTTTAGTTTGTCTATCCATTCATAGATAATAAGTTGTTGAGAATTTCAAGCTAACAACTTGTAGTCTAAATAATTCTTTCCAAAATTTGCTTAAAAAGTGGGATCTTTGTCACTAATGATAGTTTCAGGAATTCCATGCAACTTGAAAATGTGATTAAGGAATAATTCTACGATGCCCTTTATTGAATACAGATGTTTTACTAGATTGAAGTGTGCATACTCTGTAAACCAATCAACCACCACTAATATCACGGAATTTCCCTTGGATGTGGGTAGCCTTATGATAAAATCGACGCTTAATTCCCTCCAACTTCCTTTTGGGATTTTAAATGATTGTAGTAACCTTGGAGACGTGGACGTATCATACTTGTTTTTTTTGATAAATCATGCATTTCTTAATGTAATTCTGGATAGCAAAGGGCAAATCATCCTTTGTTTCATTATGACTCATCTTGATTAATTATTCCCTGAGTGTGGTTTTCAACTTGGTAACCCATTTTTCCATTCATATGCATTTGAGGTGGTCCTTTTCCTAACTCTTTTTAAGCGTCTGCCATAGTGTTCTCCTTTGTGCTACCATATTGAAGTTCAAAATCATACCCTAAAAGCTTCGAAAGTCACAACTATTAGAATGGTGTAAATAATCCTTTCTCCAGTAGATACTTCAAACTTTTGTGGTATGTTCGAACAATGAAAGGTTTGATACTAAGATAGTGATGCCATTGTTTAATTATTTTGATTACAACTAAAAACTCTTTTTCATATGTTGATAACCTTTGATGTCTTAGGGCTAATATCTTGCTTAGATATGCGATAGGATGATGTACTTGTTGTAATACTGCTCCAATGCCTAACCCGCTGGCATATGCTTCCACAACAGGGGGTTTTGAGAAATTAGGGAGCGCTAACACTGGTGCTATTGTGATTGCTCTCTTTAAATTTTCAAATGCTTCCTTTTGTTCTTGTTGCCAACTCCACAGTTAAAAAAATTATCTTTCTCTAGTAATTTAGTTAAGGGTCTAGTAGTGAGTCTATACCTTTTAATAAATCTTTTGTAACATCCAGTGATTCCTAAGAAGCTCCTCAATTATGGGTTCTAGCCAATATTCAATCGCTTTTACCTTCCTTACATATGTAGCCACTCCTTTCTCTAAAATTGTGTATCCTAGATATTCAATCTATCTTGTTCTAAACACACACTTGCTGTTGCGTAAATATAATTGGTTGACTCTCAGAGTTTCTATTGTCATAATAAGGTGTTCCACATGTGATTGTAATGATTTAATGTAAATTAAAATTTCATAAAAATACCATGATTGTCCCTTCCCGTTGAAGTTCATGGTCCTGTTCTTAAAATTATACAAAATGTTGTTCAATCTTACTAGCCATTGTACTCGGAGCACTGCATCACAACCTCCTATTGACAATACTGGTGCATTCATGGTGAATTGGACTCCTTGCACAGTCCACATAAAATTCATGCAGCAATGCTTACATACCAGTTGCAACCCTCCGCTTATTGTAATGTTTGGTGGTTTGATTTCTTTGTCATCATAGGTGCCTTTCTTCACAATCGAAGCATCCTTAAAATTATGGGTGTTGTCATTATCTATCAAGATGTGAATCGTCCTCCTTGATGAATTCCCATTAACCTCATTTGCTTAAAGTTTCATTGGCCTTTTAATCCCATCATTGCCTGCATAGACACATTTAGGAAATTAGCTTCTAATTGTTCTTCCCCAAGTTCATCATTGTCTCCCTCAGTTACAACTTTTATAAGATCTGTATCTCCAATGACCATTTATGATTGTAACTACCTCTTTTGACATTTATAGCTTAGGATATATTTTTCATCACACCAAAAATAAGCCCCCATGACCTTTTTTTCATCAAATTCTTTGCTACTGATGTATTTTAGAGTTTTGAACATTCTTGCTAGTGCCAAGCGCGTTGGAGTCATAAGGATGGGAAGTCTTCAGTTTGATGTTAAGCTCATGTTTACATTCATTGTCTACTGCACCTTTAGAAATGGGTCGTGACCTCCCTCAGTGCTTACACTCCTCAAAATGTTCCCTCTGAGAAAAGATGTACCCCCTTTTTCCATCATAACCGCATCTTGCTTTTGAGCCAACATATAAGCATGATGTAGAGAAGATGGCTCATGTAACCACATTGTAAGTTTGATTTCTGGTTTGAGCCCTTTAAGGAAGAATCCTATTAAATATTCTTCAGATAATGATAGTTGGTTAGAATAATGGTCGAATTTGGCTCAATATTTTAGCATTGAGCCTTCCTATTTTAGCTGCTTAAAATCTCCATTGGATCATCAAAAATCTTTGCTTCAAAGCGTTGCTTATGGACACTCGCGAACTCCTTCCAATCCACCACTTTAAACTTGTTCCAATTCCTTAAATAGAGTCTATACCATTCCTCAGCTTGTTCATCCATATGGAGGATCACCATACCCACTTTCAACTTCTCCGAGGTTTAATCTAATTGAAAGAATTGCTCACATCTGTATAGTCATCGTTTGATTTGCATGCCACTAAAAATTGGAAATTCTATTTTGTTTAACCTTGTGGGGATCACATTTTCATCCTTCTCTTGTGTTATTTTATCGCTTCGATTTGTGTGTTCTGGAGTAACCAAGATAGCTACTCCAGATTCCACTCCATATCACTGTATGAATTGCATAAAGATAGATTTAAGGTCCAACATGCCTTCTTATACTTATGTTCTCTATTTTGTGACTCTAACAATAGTTTTTCATTCTTATTTTGTGCCTCCATCAAATGCTTAATGCTCTCTTTCACCTACATAACTCAGCTCCCTTTGTAACTTCCATCATTGATATCTTTCCCAAAATTTACTGCTTAGATACCAATTGTTGTGATATTTTGTAGTTTATCAACACCCGATCAAGTTTTTGGTAGTTACATTTAAATTTTTGTGTAGTTAGGTTTGTTTTAAATTCTAAAATAAGTTTTGAATGATTTAGATTGCTAATTCTTTTACTCTCTTGAATCACTTATAAGATAGGGAAACACTATCGATGTCAAACGGATGGGTTATGTGTTTTGTTTTGGGTGTGAATGTTGCATATTATATGATAGTTTGTTAGGTTGCATATTGTGAATTGTGTGGATGCGTCAATGGCTTAGACGAATTGAAATTGATTTAATTTTAAACATAATCTATTAGGTTGTAAAGACTCATTAGCTCACGAAATTAGTGAATTGGGTTCTTTGGCTAAATTTAGTGTTAGTTTGATACTCTTTAAATTGTCACATTCATTCATAATTTTAGGTCTTTCGACTTAAGTAGGTTTGCTGGTATTTTTTTAAGGAAACAAGTAGCTAAAGTAATAAGGTAGGCAATAAAAAGAAGTGTTTGTTAATTTTAAATAAATAACTATTCCACAAGGCTTCAGGTTATGAATAGAGCCAATATCTAGTTAAGAACGTGATGTAGCTGAGTAACCGAATCGACACACATCATAAATGTGTGCCTTCGCATCAAAAGGCTACAATGACATTCCAACCAAGCAACTTAATAAAAACATGTCTTAGTTGAATAACCGAATCGACATTCATAACCAATGTTTGCCTCCGAGTAAAAGACTAGGTCCATATCCACAAAATAAGATTAAAAAATGTTTTCTAATAAAACCTATTGAACTTATAAATAGCTTGACTTTTCATAAAAACACAGTTTGGAGTAGTTATAGAGTTTGAATGACCAAAGAACTATTAATGTGTGTATACAATTGAAAAGGGTGAATAACTTAACATTTGGGTTTTGATTAATGTATGTTTAGTCCAAAGCTCCTAGACGCGGATTTTACATGTTAATGATTTGGAACAACTTGACTGATTGTGTTTAAAGTTAAATTTATTTCACAAAGTTGAAGCCATTGTCTCGTTATTGCATTATATGCTATGTGATTTTTTGTGTTTGTTGTTTTGTTTGCTTGAAGACAAGTAAACATTTAAATGTGGGGATGTTGATAAGTGAAAATTGCATTATGTTTTAAGGCTTAGTTTGATATGTATTTAACTATTAATTCAATCATGCAATATGTGTTTATGTTAGAATTGTGTTAGTTTGCTAATTATTTGTGTTTTATGAGTTAGTACAAGTTTTTTTAGCATAAATATTATATTTTTGAGGTACCTTGATGTGTTTACTAGTGTTTCAGGGTCAATATTAAAGAATGGAGGAGTTTATAAAGAAATTCGGGCTGAAACAATGGCCCACGATTGTGGCCTGCTCTGGGAAACGTGCAGTTGCTTACAAACCTCACGTTTCAAGGGATTTTTTAGACATTTCAGACCCCGGAAAGACCTTAAGGTTGCCCAAAACATAAAATACTATTTAAATAACATAAAGAGGAGCACAAAGCGAGCTTTTGCATCAGCCACCTTGAGAAATCCTAGAGAGAATTCATCGAGAGATTGAGGAAAAGAAAAGGAAGAGAGAAGAGGAGAAGAAGCAGATTTAACGTGTTTTTTGGATTAGGAGGTTCCCGAAGTCGCTGCCTCCCATCCTCCATTTGATTGTATTTCTTATTTATTTTCAGTTTTACCATTGTATAGAATTGAATTGAATAGTTGAAGATAAAAATCTTAAATGTCAAGGATGTTCTAAAGTCACCTTCAGAGTTTTATTCTTGAATTAATGAAATTTGATTATTTATGCGTTTATTGGATTTGTTGTGATTTAATTTTGCGATTGCATAATTCGATAATAAATTGAGAGGGTGAATCAAATGAAAAATGATTAAATTGGGCTAACGAGAGTTAGGTGATTTAATAGAAATTAGAATTAAATAAAATTGGTAATTTCCTTAGGTTAATTCTTGGGTGTGTTGAAATTGCCTAATAATTAGTATTTCTGTGATTGATTCTTAATTTAATTTGACTGATTGAATTAATTTTTAAGTTTTAGTTTTGTGCAATTTGAATTTTTGTATTTGTTTCTAGCCTTAGATTTTAGGATTAGATTATCCCCCTTCGAGGGATCGACACCTTAGGTACTACACTAACGAACCGTCCCTTGTGGATTATCAAGGGTTATTTATTAAAACTTACACACAACCAACACCTGCTCACTCCCCTTGTACCTTTCACCATTGATATCTTTTCCAAAATTTACTGCTCAGATACCAATTGTTGTGATATTTTGTATTGGATGCGTGAATGTTCGAGCAAGAGAACGAAATAAGGAATAAAAGATACGAACAAATTACAAGAGAATATTAGAAGGAAGGAAAACAAAATCTTCTATTCTACTCGTCTGATTTCTAATCGTTATTACAACATTTAAATATATGTAAGAAGAAAACTAAACTAAGTGCTAGTCTTGGATAGTTGTTGTATGGATTTATTTAAACCGTACGTCAAAATCATTATCTCTTAAACAATGTCACTCTTTGTATGCTTCTTAATTCATTTAAAGTTCTCGTGGTTTACTCGTCTTCTTCGTTAATCTCTGTAACAGCTGCTACTTTATAGTAGTCACCTGTCCCTCGCCGGTCATAGTATTGTTTTGACAAGACTAATGTTACTATTAAAGTAATATGAGGTGAATGTGGAGAAAAGTGGTTTGTCTATATCCTCATATGTCAACACTCAAGACCAGAACCATAGCATGGTTGGTTTTTCATTGCAGTCTCTTCCTTTGAAATATTTGGGGGTTCATATTGATGCCAATAAGCCAAAGTTTTCTAATTTCATGCCTTTGATTGAGAAGCTCAAAGTAGAAGTTCATGCTTAGCAATACAATGGCAGCCAGAGTGACTCTTATCAATTCAGTATTGAGTAGTATGCACCTTTATTGGTCTACTCATTTGGTATTGTTGAAGAGAGCCATCAAGGAAATTGATAGAGTATTGAAAGCATTCTTATGGTCAAGGAAAACAAATAATTATAAGCAGGCCAAAGTGAAATAGAGTGACATTACTATTCTGAAGAGGTAAGGAGGATTGGGGATCGTCTCAATTATCCAAATGCTGAAAGTTTTACTTTGTATGAGGATTTAAAGACTTTTCACTAATAGTAAAGCTGATATGTGTTTAATTGTTAATATATTTAATCATTTACACTTAGTGATTAATAATACGAAAATGCTTAAGATACTTACTTTAATTCATATGTGATTTTATATAGCACCCCACTCCCGCGAAACCCGAACCCGACATTGATGGTGATATCCGAGTCCATGCGTCGTGAGGGTAGCGTGCTAAACACTCAATCGCTTAGAAATCGGTATACTTTTTTTATTACAACCACAAAACAATATATGTGCAAATCGATAATCAAATAGGGCATAAGCCCTTTTCAGTCATACAATGAATTTACAAAATTCCCGTATGGCCAATTGGGCCCTTTCACAAATACAAATACTTTAGTCATTTCAAAATATGACTTTATACAATAGTTGCGGAATATATAGTTCAATACAAAATTAAAGACACGAAATGCAGACATGAACTGATCCCGACCCCTATCCTTCACTTGGAAGCTGTAGGTATACTCCCGTTTGCTTAACGGGGTATTCTTCTAATTCTGAAAAATAATTGAAAATTTTGGGTGAGTTTTGCGAACTCAGTGAGTGACCATCATCGATGGCTCACTCATCACATAACAAATAATTCACATATCATACTTTATTTCACATTTCACATTATTTCACATTCAATACATGTAATCATTCATACTATGTATCACAATTCACATTTTTCATTATGCATAGGCAGTGCACATGAGACTCTCTTTTCATTTGTTATTTTGTTGTGACCGAGTGCCTAAACTGTCCCATGAGGGCTCATTGATAACTTTCTCATATAGGGCTCATTGATAATTGTCCCATATAGGGCTCATTAAACGTTGAGCCTGAGGCTCTGTTTCACTTTTGAACTCGAGGCTCTTTTTCTCACGTTGAGCTTGTAGCTCTGATCGGTGGCTACTCTAATCACAACTGCCATTATGTTTCATCCATTCATGCAATGGAATGTATCACTCATAATTACCTATCCCATTCAATCACTTTCTAATATCATCAGACCTTAGTCCGGCATTCCACATTAAAGTGGAGCATTACACAATTTCATTTATATCTAAATACACATTTAACAATCACATTCAGCAGTACTACATGATTGTTATCACAGAAGCATAAGGCATTTTGCCTTTCACTCAATCAAAGAGATTAAAACAAATGCATATGACATGTGCATGTGACACTTTTCCAATTTATTTCGGTGTTGTGACCGAGCGCCTGAACTGTCCCAATATGGGCACATTAATCATTGAGTCTGAGGCTCTGAATCACTGTGGGGCTCGAGGCCCAAATACAAACGTTGAGCTTATAGCTCTCGGTGGCTACTCCGGTCACAACTGCCATTATCTGATCATGCGTTCATGCTGGAATGCATATATCACAATGATTCAGTATCTATATCACAATCATTTCATATATCATAATCATTACATATGTCACAATTGCTCACATCTTAAGCAAATAGTTTACAGAATCACAAACAAGTCGCACTTCTATATCATCGCTTCCCAATACCTTGGACCTTCTGTCCGGAACCTATAATCAGAACACAACCCACCATTATCCACTACAGAATTATAAGCAAAATAATAATTGAGGAACCGTCTAGGTCACTCACAGTACGCTTCAGATTAGCCCTTACTTTTAGATTCTGGGAATGCCTGGATGCGGACACTTGATCTGCATAGTCCATTTAAGCATTCACACTCATTCATAATTGTACACGTATAAGCATTCATTTAGTCACAATTAAATAAATGGACTATGTACGATGCATGTTTAATGACAATCCCGGGTATGTTCTAGAACACGTTATATGCTCTTTCCCCCTTCAAAATTCATACATGTCTCATTAAGTTTAGACTTACACTTCATTTGTACTTGATCATTCTAAAAGCTCCTTCTAATCTTTACCCTTTTTATAAGTTTGGCTTATTCATAAGCTACACTTTAAGAACACTTGGTTACTTTATAACATAACTCAATTTCTTGTCATCTCTTTTCAATATCACATGATCTCATGATCTTTTCAATCTTACATGATCTCATAATATCCACTTCCCGTTCATAGCCTAGAAATTTGAACATAAGTACACATTTAGGAACATTGCCCCTTTTGCACAATAACCATAAACATTTTACCCACCTAGTTTGCTTGCAAACTCCAAGTCAAGATTTTATTTCTCCTTGTTCTTGGGTAGGATTCTCTTGGTTTCCTAAAATAAATCAAATCTCATTTAATAAGAATCCACTTAAAAATCCCACAATGTTAAATCACAAAAATTGAACATTTAAACCCAAACAATTTCTAAACTCCATAAGCTAGAATCCTTCCAAAAATCCAAAAGGGTCAAAAAGATCTTACCTTGATTCTTCATTAAAAGAAGAGATCTTTAGCTCAAATAGAAGATCTTTACTTCATCTTACTTTTTCTCTTCTTGAACAACTTCAAAATCTCTCTTGAAGGTTAAGGAAATTAAAACCCTAGCTTGTTCTCTCTTCTTTCTCTCTTTCATTCTTCTTCTCTTCGTATTTCTCTCTTTGCTTGTCCATTTTCGTTGTCCCCTTTATTTATAAGCCAGACAATACTTGTTTTTTCAATTTTTTCATTAATAAGTCCAAAAAGTTCATTTTATCCCTCCTTATAGGCTTCTGTTCTTTTAAACTTAAGTGTGTTGCCAAAAATATCCTTAAACATTCGGACATAACACTTTCTAGAAGAAAATGTCCTCCATTGTCTTAAGTTTCTAATGTCTCTAAAATCATTCGATTTGGTTCAGTGATTCAGAAGATACACTTCAATCATTTTTGAACTGCTCTTGCTCACAACAGTTGACTACACATAATTTCCATCTGAAATTTAAACATCTTAGAGACTGAATTACAATTCACTTCCTTC
>JANVCL010226555.1:0-19483 GCA_026546855.1 Erythroxylum incrassatum
TTCCTTTCTTTACCCATGAATAATTGCTAATAATTTCCCATTTAACAGTTCTAGCTTCCACGAAAGGTTCGGGGCCCAACAGTCGATCCCACGAGAAAGGTGAACTAATATAATCCAATGTTATCTAAGGCCCAGAAAAATTAATAAAATAAACATTACAAAGAAAAGTAAATACAGAAAAGTGATTAGCAAGTTTAACACAAAAATAAATTGAAATTGAGAAACATAAAAGTCACAATGGAAATTAACCAAAAAGAGTTTCTAAATTATAAGAGAGGGGATTTTTCCTATCATCAATGCTAATTTAGTCAATTATATGTTGTTGTGGTGTCAATTCTAGACTATCATAGGGTAGATTACTCTTTCTCGAGTTATAATCATTGAAACCTAATTCATAAACCCTAATTGAATTATGAAATTTGCAATCTCTAAATTAACAAAAGATCCACAACTCTAATTAGATCTTATGCCTTCTAATAAACTATCGATCTATACAAGATCTCTCTCTGCATAATAACCAATATTATTAATCACGAGGTCTATTGGATTGCTTAACTCTCATTAATCCAAGCTAACCATTTTTATCCAGTTCAACCTTTTGGTTTATTACCGAAATATGCAAATACCATAATTAATCATAACACCCAATCACAATAACCCACAAATAACTATATTAGCATTGAATCAAGTTCAAATCCTGAAGGAAAAGTTAGAACATCATCAACAATCTAAGATTCATCATCATACAGTCCATTATTATCTCAAACATTAAATGAACAAAAATAAAGATTGAAAGGAGAAAGAAGCTTGGATCTGATAACCCAGAAGGCAGTAGCATCGGAAGACCCACTTCTTCTCTCCTCTTCTCCTCTCTTTTGAAGCTTTTCCAAAAAATGGTAGAAGTGGAGGCTCTCTTTTCAGGTCATTTCTCTTCCTTTAAGTAGTCTTTACTAATTAGGGTAAAAACTAGGTTTTACCCGAGCCCAAAAGGTCCGAAATACCCCCAAAACTTAAGTTCGGAAGGCTAGCCTATGTCTATCAGCGCAGGCCACGATCATAGCCTCCTATTTGGCATTCTGTCATGATCGTGGCCTGCTAGCCAGGATCATGGCCCTTCCTCCTTGCTTCTATCACGATCGTGGCATACTGGCCATGATCGTGGCCCTCTGTTTTGGTTTGGGCCTCCTTTGAAACTCCTTCATTCTTCGATATTAGCCCTAAAACACTAGCAACCTCATCAAGGACCTCAAATACACAACATTGAAACTTAAAAGCATGCTCTAACTCATAAAACCCTTAAAACACAAATATTTAACTAACTAACTAATAAAATTCTAACCTAAACACACACTAATCGATTAAATTTAAACATTAAACACATCCTCAACTGCCCATAAAACATGATGCAATCTATGACTATCAATATCCTCACACTTAAATGTTTGCTTGTCCTCAAGCAAAAACAAAACAAGCAAAACAACAACTCATCAAAACACCAAACACGTAAATGCAATAATGAGACAATAGCATTCAACTTTACGAAACTAATTTAACTTCGAACACTATCCCTCAACTTGTTCTAACTTATTAATTTGCAAAACTTGCGTCTAAGTACCTTGGACTAAATATACAACTAATCCAGACCTTAATGTTAAATTTATTCACCCTATCACTTGCACATACACATTGATAATTATTTGGTTAATCAAAAATGAAACTATCCCTAAGTATGTTTTCATGAAAATTCAAGTTGTTCACCAAGATCAGTAGATTTTATTTGAAAAAACATTGTTTTGTTAATTTTATAAACATGAACCCAGCCTGTTACGCGAAGGCAAACATTTGTGATGAATGTCGATCTGGTTACTCAATTAGGTCATGCTTTTATTAAGAGGCTTGGTTGGAATGTTATTATAGCCTTTTAACGAGAAGGCACACATTTATGATGAATGTCGATCTAGTTACTCAACTACATCATATTCTCAACTGGCTACTAGCTCAATTCATAACCCAAAGGCAGGGGAATAGTTGTTTGCTTATGATTTACACCTTATTATTATTATTATTATTATTATTATTATTATTATTATTATGATCATCAACATCATCATCATCATCTACCACATTTCTTTAGCTAATAATTCTCAAGAAAAGGTACTAAAGAAGTTACTTATTCGATTGACCTAGAATTATAAATGAATGTGACAAATTCCTCGGGTGAATAAACTAATATCATATCCTAATTACAAGTATATTTGGCCAAAGTAACCTAGGTCACTAATTTCACAAGCTAATAATTCTTCGTAACCTAAAAGACTATGTTTAAGGTTAAATCGGCTTCGTTAAGTCCTAGCTATTGACACATTCACACAAATCACATCATGCATCTAAAACAAACTAACATACGATATGCAAAATTCACACTCAAAATAAAATCATACAACACGCATCCCTCTCCACACTTGGACAACACATTGTCGTCCATGTGAGAAGAGCAAACAAACAACACACAAGATGGGAATAAACATGAATTAAAACACAATATAAATACTAAATTTAAAAGAGAAAGGCTTAGAACTCAAAACCTTCATGGTGAATGAGGAGGTGATGGTGAAGGAGGAGGTAGTTAGACACCTTGAGCCTTAAAGTATCTGTGAATGTGTCAGATGTCCCGGTTCTAGCGTTTTTATTCTCTGACCATCTCCATCATCATCCTTGCATTTTCTACAAGTGATTTGTTAGTATCCGAGAGTGTAGTGAGTACCTTCTCCCAACAAGCTTCTTCTTCCTCTTTAGATTCTTCATTTGTTGAGTCCTCCTCTTGTTTCTATGGTGTTGAACTCGAACTTGCCCGTCTTGCCCTGGTTTTGACATGAAATTTGGCATTGATATCCCAAAGTTCCATGTTATAGGACTTCAAGATTTCAGCTTGCCATAAGTGATGAGTTTTAAGGAATTTAGGACGAAGGATAGTGAGTCCATTGCAATCAACACCATAGTATTCAACAATGGCTAAAACCAAGTAACTCATACCTAAATTATTGCTCCTCTTACGTAGAGTAGCAATAATTGCATTGATGACGTGGGTAGAGGTACATACTAGGATGCTATGGTATATGCACCATAATAGGAAAAGTTCTTTGGTTGAACACTTGTTGGTTTCAGTTTTGTCAAATACCATTTGACACATAAACTTGTGCAATAACATTTGTTCATGGCTTCTGATTATGTTGTTGTGGGCATTTTTAGCATCAAAACACTTTAACCCAGTTAGTTCAATCCAATAGTGGGTAGCACAGAAGTCATCATGCTAATCCACTATGGATGACTCAGGCAAACCACAAATTTCACACAAAATTTCATAATTAAGCTTGTATGGTTGACCCCAGAACCTAAACCACAGGTCCTTTGGGTTACTTTATTCATCTTGGAGAAGCGTAAAAACTCTTGGGTTAATTCTTGGTAAATAGGATACTGAAAATGTATGAACTTTCCCTATTGAATTCTTTCTCATAGGTTCTCAACCTTGTCTCTCAATCCTATTCTATCTAAAGTATCAAAATCAAAGTATTTCTGCACTACAATGTCTTTAGAACTAAGAGTGCGAAAACAGTCACCTTTTGCTTCTGAGTTAATTGGAAAAGGTGCTCTATAATCCTTTTCTCGATTCCGTTGTCCACGAGCCGATACTTGAACTTTTCACTTAGATTGGGTGTGATTGACAGTCTGCTTAATATGTGGCCCCATTAGGAATAAGAGTTGTGAAGAGTTAGAGAGAATGAAATACTTAAAGGTTGGCGGAGAGAGGTGAGAGGATTTGAGAGTCTTAGGTCTAGAGAGAGAGAGTAAGAATGAAAAGTGTAAGAAAAATGAGGTTAAATGTAAATATATAGGTGAGGAAGGGTTAAGAAAAGTAAAAATGGACAATTTTAGTTGAAAAATGTGTGTCCCTAGAAGCCCCACCATAGGCCACGTTTTTGCGATTCTCTGATCTTTTGTCATTTTGTCATTTCACCTGCTAAGATCCTTCCTTAACTTTTTATTTACACTTATCACCTTATTGTGCTTACCTTCCTGATCGTCCTTGTCAAAATTGATCTCCCTTCTTCTAAGACATTTATTTGGAAACAAAACACACAAACAACGAAATTCAAAACTACCTAATACTACAACAAAAATAATAAGCGATAAAAACCATGGGTTGCCTCTCATGTAGTGCTTTTTATCATTAGTAGCTCAATGCCTTTCTTTTGCTCAGGGTGGTTTAAACAAGTTGTGCAATGATAGCGAAGTCATAGATCTCATAATTTGCATATGAGCTACCAGGTTATGGTTTCCACCGTCATTCTTTTTCATTTTCTTTCACTTTTCCTTCATGATTTTACCTTCTAGGTGAACCCATGTGAGCATCAATATGCTCCAGTTTTCCTCGAGACTCGATTCTTTTGATGATGGCCATAGATAGGGGAGACCTTTTTTCGTTCTTAGATATAGTGAAGGTCTTCCGCTTATCACCTACCCTCAAAGTCAATTCACCCTTGTCAACGTCAATAATTTACTAAGTTGTGGCTAAAAATGGCCGTCCAAGGACCATTGGGGTTCCCACACCTTCTTTTATATCCAAAATGAAGAAGTTTGTACGAAAGGTAAATTTGTCAACCTGAACCTACACATCTTTAATGATACCTTTCAGTCGATGGACTGATATGTCCATTGTCTTCACAAGCATCTTAGTGGGTACTATCTCTCCTATGCCCAATTTTTGACTTAAAGTATAAGGCATCATATTTATGCTTATCCCCAAATCAACAAATGCCCTATCTATTTTAATACCACTAATATTGTAGGGGATGTAAAAATCTCCTGGATCCTCTTTCCTTTGTGCTACATTGGGGTTTCTTTCCTCTGCCAGTTCCTTTTCTACCTTCTCTATGATCAATTCCATTAGTGGGGGTCACGTCTTCAATTATTCTATTATGTCCATAACGTCATTTAGTTTGGTGTCTTTGGACTTCCTCATTGCCTTAATTAGATATGGAATTAGAAGTTGATACTTTTTCATTTCAGGCAGATTGAACTTGGCCAATAAGGAATTTTCCCTGTTCTTCTGGCCTTTTGTTTTCTCTTTTTCCTTGGTTGGAATTAACTTCCATTGTGCTAGAATAGGGTAAGGAATTTCAAATCGATGCTTCTCGATTGGCTTCAATTCAAGTTCACTTTGAAAGAAATTTTTGTCTACTTTTTTCTTTTCCTTTTCTCTATCTTCTCTTGTTAGTCGAGCTTCTCCTCATTGAACTAGGTGATAACCATAATTCTTTCCTTTGGGTTAGACTCTATATTACTTGGGAGGGTTCCTACATTTTGGGTCGACAATGCTTTTGCCAGTTGACCTTCTTGGACTTCTAAATTGTGTATTGAGGAGACATGATTCTTTGTTGCTTTCTCGAACTTGCCTTTAAACCTTTTATATAGTGATGTCAATTTCGGCCAGGCTTAATTTTGGCCCTGGTTTTCCTGGCCACAGGTCAGCCTTTAAAAAATATAACAGGATGAGCTGGGCTCGGGCTACTTCTGGCCCAGCTCATTAGCATGGATGCTCTTATGTGCATCCTCCATACCTCTAATTTTGTCTAAAATCTTGTCTAATTTGGAGCCCATTGAGTTTGACTTCTCTCGTTGGAAACCAGGTGATCCTTGAGGTCTGAATTGGCCTCCCGTATTGTTCGACTAAGAGAAGTTTGGGTGGTTCTTCCGTACAAGATTATACGTGTTAGAGTAGGGGTTGTTTCCCCCTCCTCTACCATATTGCGCTTCCATATAATTTACTTGTTCTGGTTCATATCCTTCATTAAGAAACAATCAATGATATCATGGTCCATTTCCCAAATAACTCACACTTCAATTGAACAACTTCCACAGAATCTAAGGAAGAGGCCTTCATATTATTTAGTTGTCGAGTTAGATTGTCCATCTTTGCATGCATTTCTATCATTTGGTCGACAGCTATCACTCCCTTCTTCTCTAAGAAAATTACGAATTGTCTACTCTGCTCATTTATCCAAGCAACTGTTGCCACCGTCTTCCTCATTAACAATCCTCCTGAGGCTACATCGATAGTGTCTCTCGTGGGAGGATTCACTCCATTGTAGAATTCTTACAAAAGGAATTCATTTGGTAGATTATGGTGTGGGCACCTCCTTTACAAATCCTTGTATCTTTCCCACGTTTCATAGATTGTTTCCCCATCACTCTATTGGAAGTTTGTAATCTCCTTGATGATTTTGGTTGTCTTGGTAAGGGGAAAATATTTGTCTAAAAAGGCACATACCAATTTCTCCTATGTAGTGATATTGTATGGGCTAAGAGAGTGATACCAAGCCTTTGTCCTATCCCTTAGTATGAATAGGAAAAGCCTCTTCCTAACTACATCTTCCAACATTTGATAATATCGGAAGGTATCACATATTTCAAGGAAGTTTACAATATATTCATTTGGGTCTTCGTTTGTCAATCCATAAAATTACATATTTTGTTGCAGCATGTTCAGTAGAGCGGGTTTTATTTCAAATGAAGCCGTTTGGACCGATGGCCTAGCTACACCTTGATTTGCTGCATTGAACCTCGAACTCATGAAATCCATAAGGGTCCTTTGTTAGGCTCTTTGGTTGCCTCCTTGATTGAGTTCTTGTTGAAACTCTTCGGCCATAGTTGCTTCTGTAGTTTCTTCTTCACACTGAGCTCTTTGAATGACAAGTTGTAAATGGGCAATGTCAAGCTTTAACATTTCAACTATCTGATTCAAACTTCTAGTAACTTATGTTCATACAAGTGCATGGATACAAGAGTGGGAAAAAATGCCTTAAACTACAAGAATCAATCTAATCTTACGCTTGCCCGACAACGTCATCAAAATTTTTTTGATAGTTTTGCAATCTTTACAATTTATAGCCTTCAAAATACTGCAAGTGCATGGGTCATTAATTGTAGTATATGAAGGGTTGATCTCATGAGGAATGCGAACTAATCTAATCAAATGTTATCTAAGGCTCGGAAAAATTAATAAAATGAAAATAAACATTGCAAATAAAAGTAAATACGGGAAAGTGATTATCAAGAAATTAATTCGCAAGTTTAACATAAAAGGAAATTGAAATTGAGCAACACAAAAGTTATAATTAAATTAACCAAAAAGAGTTACCAAATTATGAGAGAAGGGATTTTCCCTATCATCAATGCTAATCTAGTCAATTATGTGTTATTATGGTGTCAGTTTTAGACTATTATAGGGTGGATTACTCTCTCTCGAGTTATAATCATTGAACCCTAATTCATAAACCTTAATTGAATTATGGAATTTGCAATCTCTCAATTAACAAAAGACCCACAACTCTAATTAGATCTTACACCCTCTAACAAACTACAGGGTCTCATACGGGATCTCTCTCCCCATAATAACCGTTATGATTAATCACGTGGTCTATTGGATCGCTCAACTTTCATTAATCCAACCCAATCATTTTTATTTGGTTTGCCCTCTCGATTTATTACCGAAATATGCAAATACAACAATTAATCATAACACTCATTCACAATAACCCACAAATAACTATATTAACATTGAATCAAGTTCAAATCCTAAAGGAAAAGTTAGAACATCATCAACAATTCAAGATTCATTATCATAGAATCCATCATTATCTCAAACATTAAATGAATGAAAATAAATATAGAAAGGAGAAAGAAACTTGGGTCGGATAACCCGAAAGACAGCAGCGTTGGAAGACGTGCTTCCTCTCTCCTTTTCTTCTCTCCCTTGAAGCTTTTCCAAAAAATGGCAAAAGTGGAGGCTCTCTTTTTAGGTCATTTCACTTCCTTTAAGTAGTCTATACTAATTAGGGTAAAAAGTTAGGTTTTACCCGGGCCTAAAAGGTCTGAAATGTCCCCGTAAACTTAAGTTCAGAAAGCTGGTCTACATCTATCAGCGCAGGTCACTATCGCGGCCCCTTGTTTGGCATTTTGTCACGATCGCGGCCATTCCACTTTGCTTCTATCACGATCGTGGCATACTGGACACAATTGTGGCCCTTTATTTGGGTTTGGGTCTCCTTCGAAACTCCTCCGTTCTTTGATATTACCTTGAAACACTAGTAAACTCATCAAGGCACCTCAAATATACAACAATGAATCTCAAAAGCATGCTCTAACCCATAAAACACTTAAAACACAAATATTTAACTAACTAACACAATTTTAACGTCAACACACACTAATCGATAAAATTTAACCACTAAACACATCCTAAACTACCCACAAAACATGATGCAATCTACGACTATCAATGCTCCATATGATATTATGTCAGGGCTAACCTTTGTTAATGGAAAATTTAAAAAATACACAATTGTAATAAGATCATTTGCCGAAGTTAGGAATTTGAGAAGAGAGTAAGAAAGGAGGCTTTTATATCATAAAACCAATTTGGCTTTATGCCAGGAAGCTTCACGATGGAAACTTTATACCTCACTAAAAGATTAATGGAATATTACAAGGACAGACGGAAGAATTTGTACATGGTTTTTATTGATATCGAGAAGGCATATGATATGGTTACTAGGGAAATCATATGGAGGTGTTTGGAGGTCAAAGAAGTTCCTATGACCTATATACGGGTGATTAGAGACATGTATGAAGGGGCATTGACTAGAGTAAGGATAATAGGAGGAGATACTGAGAAATTTTCTATCAGTATTGGGCTAAATCAAGGATCCGCATTAAGCCCTTTTTTGTTCGCAGTAGTGATGGATGAGTTTACCAAAAATATTCAAGGAAATGTGCATTGGTGTATGTTGTTTGCTGATGATATTGTTTTAGTAGATGAGATAAAAGAGGGGGTTAATGATAAGCTAAAATGTTGGAGAGAAATAATATAGTCAAACGGTTTTAAAGTAAGTAGAACTAAGACTAAATACTTATAATGCAACTTTTTGGGCTATTAAGTGGAAACCGATGTCGAGGTAAAGATTGGATAAGCAATTATGTCACGAAAAGAGTTTTTTGAATACTTAGGGTCTATCATCCAAAGCAATGGAGAGATTGGTGAAGATATAGCCCATTGTATTATATCAGGGTGGCTTAAATGGAGAAGTGCATCGGGATTTTTATGTGACAAGAAGATACCACTTAAGCTCAAAGGCAAATTCTATCACTTAGCGATAAGGCCAACCATGTTATAAGGGGAAGAGTGTTGTCCCATCAAACAAACATAAAACAATAAGCTTTTAGTGATGAGATTAGGAAGCTCTGGTAGATTTGTAACCTTATCGTAGGAGATAGTGTTAAGAATCTAATTGTCAGAGACAAGTTAAAGGTGGCTGGTATTAATGAAAAATTTAGAGAGACAAGGCTTAGGTGGTTGGGACACAATAAAAGGAGACACACTGAAGCTCCAATGTGAAGATGTGAGAAAATAATACTTATAGATTGTATGAAGGAAAAAAAAAGGCCTGGAAAAAACTAGGGGAAAGTGATCAAGAATGATATGGCTAGGTTGGATCTTATCGAGGACTTGGTAATAGCAAAATTTGGTGTACTAGGATACGAGTAAAGGATCTCTCGTAAAAAGAGCATTAGCGTTCTTGTAGGTTATATTAAACCATGTCCTTTGCATTTACTACGTAGTATTTACCTTATAGTTAGTTTCCTAGTTAGCATAATTAAGGTAATAACAGGCTTGGTTGGAAGTACTCTTGTCCAAGTCTTTTCTAGTATGTATTTCTATCTTATCATTTATTATTAATCATTGTAATATTCTGTACATATGTTATTTTATATTGTCGGATCTTTTCTGTTGCCCTTTATTAGTTATTTGTATTTTTGTATGTTTTGCATTTAACTTTTTTTAGTTCCTTTTTGAATATGTCTACACATTCATTTACCATTTCATAGTATCGTCATACCACATTAGATGTGGGTCTATCAGAAACAACCCCTTTACTATATAAGGTAAGGCTGTATACTATCAGACCTCCTCAGATCATGCGAGTCAACGAAATTTCAACTGGGTGTTGATGATGATCATTTGACAAAAATAGTTTTATAGTCTCGTAACCTTCAAGGAGATCTTTCCCATCTTAAGAATAGTTTTGTTTTTTAGTTCAATCACACAGTTTTTCTTCACTATGCGTGGAGTAGTTACCTCTTTCCCCAGACAATGCTCCTCATGAAATTGATTGATTATTTAAATAAAAATTATCCTTTATATTTAATTTTCGATATTGTAACTACCACACTTTAGACTTATTACTCTCTTTAACAAGTGCATGACTTTTCTATGTAAGAAACTTTCAATAAAAACAAATTATTTGGATCATATGAGCATTACCAATAATCTTATTAGATTTTTTCATTCTTAGTCACATAAGAAACACCATCTAACATTATATATCTATTGATCATAAGTTACCTAACACCTACTAAATTTTAAATCAAACTAGAAGTGAAATAGATATTATAAAAGAGGTTTGTTTTACTATGAAAACTAAACACTGCCACTAAGCCTCTGCCTTCCACTTACACTTTCTTATTATCACTAAGCCCTACTCTTTTTCTTGCAAGACTCATTTGGTTCCTTAAAGAAACCTTTTATCCTAGTTATTATCATCAATAACCACAAGACTCATTCGGTTCATTAAAAAAACCTTTTATCCTAGTTATTATCATCAATAACCACATTCTGATATACTTAATGTTAAATTGTTCACTCTTCAAATTCTCATTCTCACTTAAGCATACATATAATAACTTCTATGTATTCTTATAATTGTAAGATAATTTCTTTCTTTTTATACTTATAATCTCAAGAATTTTTACTAGCTCTTCATATGTCATCTAAACATGAATATTATTTCAATTTCTTATTCTTACTTATGTATGCATTTATAAACTTTTGAATTTCCTTATGATTGTAAGATATTTTTTCTTTTTATACTCATTATTTCCAAACTCTCTACTAGCTCTTCATATGTCATGTCAATATGACTATTATTATCATAAAATCATAATACTAAGAATGCCTCATTACGATCAATTGTTATAAAGCACATATAAGCCATTTCATTTTTTTTAATTCCCATTCTTTAATTCCTGTTGTTTTCCTAATTTGTCTTAAGAGCCTTTTATCTACTTTTAATCTCTCTTCTCTTTTTCGTATACCAAAATTGAGGAGAGAACATTAGGAATTCACTTAATTGGTTTGGCTTCCTACAATTATAGAAAAAGATGTTAGAAGATTTCATGATGTAAATCATACTTACCCAACTTAATTTTTTTTAAAACGTCTTATTTATAAGATCTTCTTGAACATTTTAGTGATGAGAGCAATGCCCCCTCATTATTACCTAAGAAAATCTCATCCTCATCACTTGTCTCTTGTTTGGAAGCTTTGAAGGTAAGCTCTCTTTTTTTTTCCCCAAAGCCATATTTTCCTTTTATGTGTTTTTTTAATCGTTTCTCATAAGTGAAGAGAGTTTTATTGATCACATCCAAAGGCAATGTATTTAGGTCCTTGATTTCTTAAGCCATTTCCACTTTAGCCTCCTAAGCTTTGGTAGATAATAAAAACAATTTTTCATAATGTCAAAATTAATATAGCATTTCCTTCGTCCTTTGAGGAGCATTTTTAATGTTAATGAATATAGTGTACACGCTTGAAATGCTTTTAGTATGATTCATATGAAAGAGTTCAAATTGTTATGTAACCATGCTCACTTTAGTTCCCTTCACTTAGTTTGTAATCTAATGAGTGTCTTCTAAAATATTTCATACATCATAAGTTGACTCACATATTGATATTTTTTCACTTGCATTTCATTCTTCCTTACTTTTAGGAATTATATAATTTAACTTATTTCTTGTAGGCATATAGTCCATTGGCCAAAATATCCCACAAATCTTCCCCTTCTATCGTAAAGAAAATTTTCATTCCATTTTTATAATATAAATAGTCACTTTCAATAAAGAATGGGGCCTGTTTATATTTCAGGCCTCTTGATTAGATGGTTATGAACCTAGATGTGTTATAGTGATATTTACTGAATTCTATTACAATTATATACAACTGAAACATATATGCTTTGAAATAGGAAGTCAATGGACTGGGCTGGGCCCAGGCTGCTCCTGGCCCGATTCAGCTCCACCCTCTGGTTGGGTGGCCAGCGAGCCGGCCTGTGGCTCAACCCATTCATAAGCTGATTGACTCGTGACCCGACCCAGATCATCCTTATTTTTTAAAAAATTTACAAAATGACGTCATTTTTGTTATTCCAATCATGTTCAGCCCGATTAGGCCAATCAATTTTAGTCCGTGGCCCACCCGTGGCCTGGTCAACCCGGGCCAAAATTGACATCCCTACTTTTAAACCACTTGTTGGTCCCTATACAGCACTTAAAAGGGGACGGGGAGTAACTTTGATTAAATGTGATAAATGTTTCTAATATTATAAATGAATTACATAAGATTTTAAGATAGCAAATGAATGTATATAGCAAGGAATAACAAGTAGTAGTAGTAGTAGTAGTAGTAATAGTAGTAGTAGTAATAATAATAATAATAATAATAACAACAACAACTTTATACTACATCCACTCTTCCGGCTTAATTTATGATTTTTTATGAACTTCTTCTAAATTGTACATAGGAACATTAGTATATGTCATTCTTCTCGTTAAAATGAAAAATAACTCTTATATGCCTTATTAATGGTGAAGAGAAACCAAAAAGCTTTGAATAATAACTAAATACCCAAATGCAACCTTCAATTGAATTACATCTCAATGATCTCCTTTCTTATAGACTTTGTTGATTTAGAGCTTAAATAACTCAACTATAAGTCTCTTAAACCTCTCTTAATATGGTATCAATTCTCATCAAAATGTTATAAAGATATCCAATAACCAATTTTAGATTAGCTATACAGTTCACTAACTCAAAAATCTTTTAGAGACATAAACTAGTTGTTGTAGTGAGTAGTTTCAAAGACATTTAATGATATAGCAATCACTTTAGTCAACCTAACTCACACATTGATTTAACTTTTGGATTGAATACTTCACTTTAATTTTAATCATTCTTTCATACTCTACTCTACTTAATTTGCTTTATAATGCACTATTTAACTCGATTGATTTAATAAATTTCTTTGTCTCACTTGCAAGAATATTCACTTATTACTTTCTTCAAAATATCAAAAATAAACCATTAATAGCAATATGCTTTGTTATTATTAATCATGTTATCATTTTATCATCAAATTAAAATGATATTATTATTAATAATAGTATTTATAATTTTAACTTAACTAGATATACTTTTATAAACTTAAGATAATTGAATAAAAACAATTATTTATTGAAATAACTTAATATCTTAAATATAGAGGGATTTGTTCCACATAATAAAAACAACTTCTCTTTCCTCCTTGGCCTTCTCTACTCATACTCATATTCTTATTTTTAGGTTTTCACTTATAGTTATGTGTTTTACACTATACCTATCTATGTGCATTGTACTCGTTAGAAAAATATAATGATTGTGATATTATATTCGAAACACAAAGCAATATTAAAAGAAATAACTAATATAAGTGCATTTATTGTTCTGATAGTATAATTTTGTGAGTAGGAGTGTCAATCTATGAGGACTATATTATTAGTATCAAACATCTTTCCATGATCTAATTTAGTAAGAAGAATAGTTGACTTTAAATCAATAATTAACTAAACTAAAATAATAAGTAAGAAATAACCAATCAAGGCTATAAACAAGAATAAAACAACCAAAAGATAAATACGATATAGATGAAGAATCCCCCTAGAACCTTTTTTATGCTTGAAATTTTCTTGATTCAATAATTAACCCTAGTTTCTTATACTAGTAGGAATTTTGAAGTTACAACTATATTCTTTCTTAATATATAAAGCCCATATCCTTCATTTTTTACTAAAATCTTGTTTTAATTAAAACCATTAAGAACTCATTAACTCTTCCTATAAATTCCTTTAATAGATTGACTCTAACCCAGAAGATGTATATGGTCCTACTTCTAAGATCCTATACAACTCTTATTATTCATGCTTTGATCTATTCATAAATATGATTTCTTAATCCCTATGTATAAAGTTCAATATTGAATCTTCTGCACTTGCTACTCTAATTCAATATAATAAGTAGACACAAATAGTTCCCAAGAAAACTACAATATTACATTAAATAAAAGAATTAATTTGAAACATATGTCTAGGGTGCATCAAAACTAGACCTATGTCATAATTATGTTCATAGTAAACCAATAATAGACAATTAAAAAAAGATATTAAAAAGGTTCTCATATATCTTGAATTTTGATGTTCTTAAATAAATATTGATGAAATCTTGAACTTTTCCCCTAATGTTATTTCCTTTTTTAAGTATTCTTAAATCTCCTTTAGCCACCCTCTCATCCTTAGGCCTTTCTTGGATCCAAGACCTCACCCTTCTTTCCCTTCTAATTGGTCTTTGATCCTACTAAATGATTCTCTTCTTGATTTCTTGTGCTCTTTATCTCAATAAACATAAAATTTTAATAAATATAGTACCAACATGGGCCTATGTTGGTCCCATGTTGCTTTATTGCTCCTTTAACTTCTTTTTTATAACTAAACACTGCCAATATGAGACCGTATTACATATATGTTGGCTTATTGCCTTTTTCGTTATGTGTTTGAGGTTTTGCTTATAAACATAGGTATGAAGTCTGTAAACATAAATTCATTTTTGTGTTTTATTGAGGAACATAGGTCTTTATATGATTTGTGTTCTTCGTATGGCAAATTGTCATAAAAAGCATAATGCACTAGGTCGCCGTATGGTAAGAACACAAGACCATGTTTGGGTTGTATTCATTCATGTACCATGTTGATGAAAAGTCAAAAATACATTAATAAGCTAAATGGGTCAATACACTATCTCATGTTTGTGTTGTATTACTAAAAATGAGACCATGTCCAACCTATTCTCATCCAAAATTACTATAAAACCTCTCCAATTTGGGTACAACTAGACCTCATTCATTCCTTTTTTTACTGGGTAGTTAAAATAAGGTTTATAAACAAAATATAAGCCACATTAGATACCAAATCATATAAAATTATCAATATATAAGTTAAATGCTCTCAAAATCATGCTAAAAACATAGAGTAATTAGTTATTGTAACTACTAGTTTCAAAGATATTAGTCAGCCTAATAGTCACTTCAATCGACCTATCACACACATTAATTTGACTTTTGAATTCAATTTGAATAATTTAATTTAATTTCAATCGTTCTTTCATACTCTACTATATTCAATTTGCTTTATAATGCATTATTTGATTCAATTGACTTCAAAAATTTATTTCTCTCACTTGCATGAATATTTATATTTTACTTTCTTCAAAGTTTAAAAAACCATTGGTATCAATATGCTTTTTATCATCAAAAAATTTAATTATGTTATCATTTTATCAGTCAATTAAAATGATATTGTTATAATACTATAGCATTTATAATTTGAAATTACTAGATATACTTTTGTAAACTTAAGATATTAAAAATAATTATTTTATTGTAGTAATTGACATGTTAAATGCTGAGGAATTTGTTCCAAGTATTAAAATCAACTTCTCCTTCCCTCTCCACTTGTACGTGTATTCTCATCTTTTAAGTGTCCAAGTATAGTTATGTATTTCATACCATATCCATCCATAGAGATTGTACTCATTATAAAATGATACCATAGTGGCTTGTATCATATCAAATTTATGTAATATGATTGATTGTGAAATTTTGGTTTGAATTGCACCTACTAGTTGGCAGTGCCGGCGCTGGACAGGAGCCAGCAGGGCACTTGCCCAGGGCCCATGATGGCTAGGGGCCCTTAACTTCATATTTAAAAAATATGGAATAAGGATGTTAAGTCAATTAAAATACATATATGCTAGACTTAATTTTGGTTTATTTGTGAAATTTGTATTCTTAGACTGCTGTATTTCCCTTTCTTCTTATTGTTCACGTTTTTCATAGTTTCAATTAGAGATTTTTATTAGTTTCATTAAAGACTAGTTATGGAGATTATTTTTATTATTGTTTCTTTTGATTTCAATTTAATTATGATTAGTTAATTTTCTTATCTTGGTTAAGGGATCCATGTTACATGTTATTTTGGTGAGATTTTCATGATATTTTTTATATTGTTGATGAGCATTGGATAATTTTATATTTGTCTTTTTAATTGGATTTGTTGGTTTCTAGGAGCGCTACTAGAGATTAATTGATTCAACCGCTAGATTAACGAAATATGACGTTCAGTTTCGCTTGATTGATTGCATGTCGTACATGTTTATCACTTGTCATTGATTCTTAATTCTTAATGCTATTATTCAATTTTACCTATAATCGTATCTAGGTTATTGTTTAATAAGATTGCTAGAATACATGTTTATAGTCATTACACTTAAGAGAAACTTCCCTCAATGAATGTTAATTAATGATTGCAATTTTATGTCGAGGATCCATAATAGCATGATAACATCGGTGACCTGAAACCAAGGTATTTTCTCATTGATTTTTCAGATTTAATTATTGCTTTTGATTTGTGATTTTTCCTTTTATTTTATATAATTGTCGTGATCATACAAAACCTCCCTTTTTATTTTCGTCGTTTAAACTAGCTAACCTTTACCGTTACAAATTTCTCGTGGGAACGATATCCGCTTACCGCTACTACATTAATTTGTTTTAACGGAAGTAATTTCTTTTATATTTGGTTGCAGGCAACAGCATCACCATTTGTACAAAAAATTTGTACAAGAAATGGGACGATAGTCAGCCAAGGTGGTTAGAGTTGCTCCTTTTGGAATCAAGCATAAGAATGTTTGATTGATTTCTTTCAGCAAGATCCAAGTTCTAAAGAACTAATGGATGGCTTCCTTGACAAAAATACCAATAGTAGGCCAAGCTTGTTGATAAAAGTAACCGTTAAACTCGTCAGGCCTAGGAGCTTTCTTGCCATTCATTTGAAAAACACAAGCCTTTATTTCTCTATCCTCTATTGGTTTGGTTAAGAGATGAAAAACAGAAGGTGAAACCTGTTTAATGTTAAGACACTGAAAATTCACAGAAGAGACATAAGTATGTTTAGCAGTACCAAGTAATGATTTGAAAAAAAATCAAAAGTTGCTTCCTTAATAGCCATCTGATCATGGGTAATATTACCATTATGAGAAATGGAATAAATCTTGTTCCAGTTCCGTCTAGAAAGAATCGAATGGAAGAAAAATTAAGTGAATTGTCGCCATCTTGGAGCCAATTGATTATAGCTCGTTGTTGCAAAAGCGAGGAATGATTACTAACAGCTTGCAGATAATTGGTGAGGGCTGCCTTTTCCTAATCAAGAAGAAGCTGACTCATAGGGGTATCAGATAAGAGAGTCTACACTTTAGTTAGCTCCGATCTAGTGCAATTGATTGCTTTGAAAGTGGAACCCTGAGAAGCCTTCATAAGCTTGAGCTCCTGTTTAATAACTTTCAGTTTCTGAAGGCAGATAAACTGCTTGGTGCCCCGACATCCATATATAGCTCCTCTCAAACAAGCATCCCCAAAACTAGGAACCTTAACGAAGTAATTATTGAAGCAAAAAGGATGATGAGCAGACATGGTTAGAGACAAGTGAGAAATCCGTATAGGAGTATGGTTCGAAAATAGAGGGTCCAAAAAATGAGCCATGCTGTTAGGGAAAGACTGAATCCATGCGTCATTAACAAGGGCTCTATCAAGCTTCTTACGAATAAACCATTTTTCCTTTTGCTTATTAGAACAGGTAAAGAAATGACCAACAGAACTGAGATCAGATAACCCAACCTGCTCCATGTAATCCAACATATCGATGGAGTAGTTACGCAAACTTATGTTGCCTTGAGCCTCCAAAGAATAGAGGGTGGTGTTGAAATCCCCGCATATGAGCCAAGGTTTAGAAACAGAGCTACTGACATGGCGTATGTTATTCTATAAATCCCTTATAAAAGAGACAAAGAAGTCAAGATTGCCTTGCAAGAGCAGTACACGAAGGTGCATAACCTGATTTGTAGCCTCAACTATGTCAACCTTAATTTCATTAGCGTTGAAGCATACAATGATCCGAACATAGGCATGATGATTGTGATTAGATAACCAGCTCCATTGAGGGCCCAAAATATGGAGTTTATTCAAATTAGCCATTCTGATTTTAGTTTCAAGTAAGCTAAGCAAAATAGGTTGTTCTCGGAGCATAAAATCTTTTAGAGCTTGTAACTTAGAAGGAAGGTTGATACCACGGACATTCCAAGCCAAAATCGACATATTAAAAAGAGGTGATGTTGAGGCTTTTGCTTTTGCCACATTTAGATTTTCTAGTGGAGATGGAGAGAGAGGTCCCACTATTCTCTGCTGCAGAAGTGCAAGGCGAAGAGGTACCTGGATTGACTTCCCGTAACAAGTTAGTTGAAGCAGGCTCAGTTGAAGAATTAATGTTCGTTTGAGGAGAGTCAACTACAGCAGATAAATTATCATTGGTGCCATGTGAGGTCTGAGCGACCTCAGCCTCGAGATGTCCAGATAGATCAGGTTGTTGAACCAATGCAAAAATATCAGTCGCAGACAATTGTATAACGGCAGGCAAGACAGTAGGAGCATAATCCTCAGATTGACAAGTCCCAGAAGAAGCGGATTTCTAAGTAGGAGCTATACCAAATTGGCATTCAAGGTTGAAGCTAAGGGAGCAATAGGAGGCATTTGGCTAACCTTGCCAGGAGAATCCTCTGTAAGATTCATCAACTCATAGTAGCTACAAGTATTAAATATCTTCCCCATGGGTTTCCAGATTGACGTAGAAGTCTTGATAGGGGGCCTCCAATGATAAGAGACAGCTATGCTGTCTTCCCATAAATGATTCCCTTCTCCAAGTCACATGATGGGAATTTCATTTGGGAGGTCTTTGGAGATGGAAATACTTACACATATTCAAGCATATCCATTTCGTTTCTTGTTGGCGTATTCTCATCCATACAGAGTGGTTTACAATGAAACTGGCTAGCTGGCTGAGACCCTGCGTAATCCAATACTCCAGTGGGACTTTATGGAAATTGACCCAGATAGGTAGACTCTGTACCTTGATGGTTTCCAGCGTAAGCCCCGGTTGCCAGAGCTGGAGAAAAAGAGGTTGACTCCCGAAGTGCCAGGGTCCCTCCTCAAGAATCTTGTTAACAGCTGAAGTAGAGGAGAAGTAGAATTATACTAGATTGTCTTCCAAAAGGAGTACATCCAAGAGTTCCCTGTTCTTCTAGGATTTAGTCGCCCAATGCTGAAGAAGAGAAAAAGCTGGTCGTTTGTCAAGGAAAAAGCCCACGATGGTAGATTTCCAAGATTCTGCACCC
>JANVCL010233676.1:0-19340 GCA_026546855.1 Erythroxylum incrassatum
GAAATTGACAATCTTAGGGTTGAAATTGAATTTTGATCCCTTCACATGATTTGTAGCCCCATATCTTAATTTTAATTTTCCCCAAGAATCGACTCAATTGGAGCTCCACAGCTCCCAAATTTCGCAAAATACTGAACCATGTTCAAAAAGTTATCCAACTCATAACCTATAACCAAACCTCTTACTTTGGTTCAGTCAATCTCTTTCCATTTAATCTCCTAAAACTTATAATTTTCCATGAAGTAGTAGATAAATGTCTTATGAATCCAACGCTTTAAAAATCGAATCAATCGGATGTCGAACGAAGGAATTATAAGCAAAAGATTGAAAAGGGGGAACTTCCATTACATGTATATAGTCGAATTTTCTAAAAATCATAACTCTTGATTCCGAACTCGGAATTTAACAAATTTAGTATCGATGGAAAGATAAAAGGAAGTCTACAACTTTCATGAAGAACTCAAAAATCAATTTCATTTCTAAAGGGGTCAAAAATCTAGTCAAAGTTACTACCTTAATCAACTTTTCCTAAACAACTTCCAAATTTTAGTCAATCATAACTCCTAGCTCTGATATCGAAAAATTGCATACTTTATGGCGTAGGAAAGATTGACATACAAGCTATAACTTTCAAGTAGACCACTTTCTCTAATTCTGACTAAATCTATACGACGAGTGGCCTCAAAGCCAAGTACTCGCAAATGTACACTTATGGTTATTTATACAAAACTTCAGAAAATCATAACTCTCAATCCCGACATCGGAAAATATTAAAATTTATGGCCATAGAAAGCTCTCGATAGAGACTACAAGTTTCAAACAGATCATTTCCTCAAATTTGACCTAAATCAAAAGTCAACTTTTATCTCCAAAAAGTCAAACTCCAAGCAAAATAATACTTAACTTTGACTGATCATAACTCTCACTTCCGATATCGAAAAATATCAAACTTTATGGCTACAGAAAGCTCTTGACAGGAGCTACAAGTTTCATGAAGATCATATTCTCAAATTTTGCCTAAATAAAAAAAAGTCAACTCTCAAGTCAAACTTTCTATCACTATTCATCCCCCAAAAGTTAAACTTTCTTAATTCTTTTTTTTCATAATTTCCTTAAAGCATAATTGCTTCTATTACACAATGCATATATAAAACACTAATTTTATATCATTTCGTATTTCTAAATTCCACTGAAAAATCGGGGTCCAACATAACATTAGTGCGATTTTTAGTCCTAGCATCTAAGCTTCTCCATTCAGACACTGTAAACATTCACGAGTAACATCCATGCCTACTATATCCCAAAAAGTTTGAAAAAAAAACCTGGGTTGAAGCCATTTGGTCCCGGAGATTTCTGTGGATGCATTGAAAACAAGGTTTGCCGTACTTCCTCCCCTGTATACGGAGCTAATAATAATTCATTATGAAGAGAATTGACCTTAGGCTCTACATATTGTAAAAGGGCTTTTGGATCTCCATTTGAAGAGGTAAAAAAGGCGTCGATAATAGTCCAAAATTAGCTTCGGTAAACCTGAATCCTAATCAACCTAATCTCTAGTGCTGCTCTGTAATCGAGAGAGAAAATTTTTGTGGTATTTGTGTGAGGCCATCGCATGAAAAAACTTTGAATTGGATTCGCCCTTTGCTAACCAATGTTGTTTTGATCTTTTTTTTAATACACTTCGTTTTGCAACAATAGGTCACTATAATATTTCTCGGTAGATTGTAGGACTACCATATCCATAGTGGATTGTTTTCGTAAAAAAGTCAGCTGACGTTTAACACTTCAAAGTCGATGGTGGAACTGCTGTTGGTGCGAATGTGCCCATGAATGAAGGTATTTGGAACAAGACGTAAGGCGATCGTTAAGTGATTCAAAAGTTCCATCGACCCTTCCTGTGCTGACCGTCTGGTTGCAATCAGTTTCAAGAATCCACGTTGTTTCATATTGAAAGCATTTCGCCACATATTTTTGCAGTTTAACACCTAGTGAAAGGAATAAGGGGAGATGATCTGAGGATACTGATGGTAGCACCGAAACTATAGACAGCATAAAATTTTCTGTCCAGGAATGCGTCCCCAACGCCCGATCCAAGCGTTCCCTCACTGCCGCTGTATCATCTCTGCGATTCTCCCATGTAAATCGTGGTCCATCGAAGCCCAAGTCATGGAGATGACAATTAGTGATAGCCGTACGAAAGCCCTCCAATAAGAATCGAGGGTGAGGAGTATTACCCTGCTTCTCTGATAAAAACAGAATGTCGTTAAAATCGCCTAGTATACACCACGGCAGCCTGGAGCGCGAGGAGAGTGATTTGAGTAAATCCCATCCTTGCCTCCTATTGGGTCTTTCTGGATAACCGTAGAAACTGGTTAATCTCCACTGTACCATGCCTTCTATGTGAACCTCAACATCAATGTGATGATTAGAGAAACTCAGCAACCAGGCCATATTTTTGGCTTTCCACATTAACACTAGCCCACCGCTTATGCCAATTGGGTCAACAACAAACATACCACTATACCCCAAAGCTGTTTTGATCCGTAAAACACTTTCCTTTTTTATTTTTGTTTCTATAAGAAAAATAAAGGTGGGTTTCTTATCAGACACAAGGTCCTTTAGGGGCCAAACTGTTCGTGGGTTCCCAAGCCCCCGACAGTTCCAAGTCAAGGTACGCATAGCTCTAGGTGGGCCTAGGAACCAGGACCCACCATTTCCATGTTTTTTGGCTCAATTTCATTATTTGCCGAGATCCCCTCCATATGAATCGATTCGGGCATCATTTTAGATTCCTCCTGCAGGCGCCGTCTTTTAGGATCTGTAATTACTATTGTATCTGAGAACAACTGGGGTGAGGTTGTTGTAGGTATGGCGCTGACGATGGGCATTGAATGAAAATTTGGACTTTGCATGCCTGTAAGATTCAGACCATTTCCTTTCGGAGTTTCGCCGTATATGGTTGAAATTTGAGGACCGTGAAGCTCGGTGGTATTATGAGATCCGCCGATATCAGAGCGTAATTCTCGTTGATGGGCTAACCGTGTCAGGGATGTTGGAGTGCTCCCCTCCCTGTCTGGCAGAAGGTCATTTTCTGAATGCAGTCATCTAGCTCAAAATGAGGTTTGTCGCTTGGATTCAGCCTTTAACCAATTACCATAGGCGAACTTGTCTCTTAGGAAGTTTGGGTAATCGCATAGAAATCGGCAAAACCGATCAGTATGTCCCATGATACCACAAAAATAACAAAATGTGTTTAAGCGTTCATATTTAAACTCCAAACAAGCTGACTCTCCTTGAGGTCGCTTGATCATTAGTTTCGTTTCAGCGGCTGTCGAATATCAATAGCAACCCTGATACGCATAAAATCCCTCCATACATGTAAATAGTTATGTGGGTCAGATTCGATGTACTCACCAATGTAGTTCCCTGCATCACCGACGATTCTCTCTAACATAAAACCATTGGGGACGTTATACAATTGGACCCATAACTCCAGTTTCACCAGCTCGATGTGACGCGGATTCTCAAGTGGCTGAAGGACATGGAGTATAATAGGAGTTTGTTGGTAGTTCCAAGGGCCGTCCTTGAGCACTCTGGTAATGTCAAGGTGGTGGAAAAATTGGAAAAGATAGACATTGTTACCCAGCTCCTTAACCGTAAGACCTTTGACAGGGTGCCAGACACTCGCCATAATCTGCTTAAAGATCATAAAGTTGATAGGTTTTTCCATCAGAAGGCGTCCCACCACACACTACATAGGTGACAAGTAAGTTTGCCCTTCTTGGAGGACATCTCCCCGCTATTGAAGCCATCGTTTTACTTGCCTTTCTCCTTGAAGTCTCCATTTTTGGAGTCTTTCCTTTTCCCCCCTCTCTTTTCTCCTGTTAGGCTAGGCCTTTGCCCTTATAAGAATTTGAGGAGCCCGCCTTAGTTTCCTTCATCACTTGAAAGTCCACCAAAGCATCAACAGCCGCGATTACACCAACCACGTCCTTCACATTTTCCTCTGCAATTCCATTTGCGCTCATGGTTGTAACCCGAACAAAAAGTTGAAGAGCTTGTTCGTGTCTGACATATTATCAATGTCAAGCATTAGAAAACTAAAACTTTGAACATACTCTCTTACCAATCCATCCCGTTTCAGCTTCTGCAAGGCATCCCTCGCGAGCTAAGAAGTATTCATTGGAAGAAATTGATCCTTCAACTCCTTCTTCATCTTGTCCTATATGTCAATGGGATCTCTACTTGCACTGATCTCCATAGAGGTCCTCGTTCTCCACTAAAGCTTGGCATCTCCATCCAAGTATATAGTTGTCATGTTGACCTTCTCAACATCAGGTATCTCCATAGCCACAAAGCACTACTCCATGTCCTACAAAAAGTTCTCGAGTTCTTCATGTTCTGAACAGCTTCGAAAACTTTTTCCTCACACACCTTGACTAAGGTACTCTCGATACGTCCAGTCTCCTGCGATGTAACAGCACGTCTTAAGATTGTCTTCTCGTACCTAGTGTCCTTCTGTGCATTCATCAACTTCACTATTTGATGCTGCAATGCCTGGATTTGCTCTGCCAACATCTCCATCCTAATGTAGTAATAAGTGACTCCTCCTCCCCCTAAGGAATTGGGCCGATGAGTGCCTCCACTCTATTGACACGCTCTGTCAAATTGCTACCTCCTTCTATCTCGAAATTATGGCTTTGATAACAGTTGTCACAAAGGTCTTCTTAAGCACTGAACTTATCCGCAAGTCGCGCCTACTCCTTTGCACGGAAATCTTACTTAGATTCGTTTAAGCAAGACTCAGCCTTCCCCACATAATCGTCGGTCAAAAATCTAGTTCTCAAATGCCTCATTACCCTTGCAGTGTTTAACTCTCACACTCGCAAGAAAATACTAAAGCAATAGAATATTCAAAGGCAATAGTAATGCAAGAAAGAGATACAACAAACTGCCAACCTTCATTACTTCCCTCAAAATATACAAAGGAATACTCTCTCAACTCCATGTGTGAGGAGCATGTCTTAAATGAGCTATACATAGGAATCAAGGCTTGGGGAACAAGTTAGAATCCTAACAAAATCCCACTACCCACGATCACATCTTATCCTATCATATTACATCGTTATCCTATAAGATTGCATTTCTATCTAAATAGGACTCTATCCAATAAGGTCTATCTACATCCTAACTAATAAAATACAAGATTACATATGATCTATCCCTATCGACAAAGATGTCCACTATCTTCAGAAGATCCTCCTGTGTGGTCTTTATCCTTTAGTGCTAATGTTTATCCTCTGTGATCTTATCTACCGCATCATCTAAGATCACTATGATCACTATCCATTGACGATGAGTCAACTAAGCCAAAGCCAATCTTAGCATATTGATCTGATCTAATGGTTAAGCATGTCAATTCCATTAGCCATGATCCGTCCATTTGAGCACCCGCTGAGTCCTTAGTCCATCAAGAACTTAGCCTTAGCCTTATCATCTCATACACGATCTGAAACTCTACCAAAACTTGCACCATGCTTGATCAAACGTGTTAAGTCACTTTGGAGCTGTTGCATATTGCCGCTATGCTCGTGATCTAGCTAACCTTCCACCCAAGGTCTATCTCCAGCTAGCTGTGAAGTACCTTAATGTGTTAAGGGGCTAATAGCAAGCCTCTAGGTGCCCCATTCTGTAGCCCTATACAAAAGATTGACATAAGAACTCTTACCTGCCATAATTGTGGTGGAATTGGGCACTTCGCTCACACTACAAGAAAAATACCCCTTCAGGGACGTTTTAAAAATGTCGCAAATGTTAAAAAACCATCGTAGATTGTTATTTGTGACATTTCTAAAAACGTTGCAACAAATGTTGTTGAAGCTGGAGTAAGGAAATGGTTTTGTCGACGTTTTGTAGAAAACGTCGAGGAAGCCTAGGCTATTTCTCGACATTTTGGAAAATGTCATAAAAGCTTAGGGGAATGGGCGATGAGTGAATTAAACGTCGTAGAAACCTGACGCTTTGTGCGACGTTTATTAGGCGTCGGTGTAGCTTGACAATCTGCGATGTTTGGTATTAAACGTCGCAGATAATTAGTTTGTAAATTTATTTTTTTAATATATTAAAATAAGTTTATTTCAATAAATTT
This sequence comes from Erythroxylum incrassatum, assembly GCA_026546855.1. Lineage (NCBI taxonomy): Eukaryota > Viridiplantae > Streptophyta > Magnoliopsida > Malpighiales > Erythroxylaceae > Erythroxylum > Erythroxylum incrassatum. Next base: position 6,149 of record JANVCL010233676.1, read on the forward strand.
TCAATTTTATATAATTAAATTTATGTTTATATAATTAAATTTATGTGAATCATCCGAAATTATTAATAATAGTGAGAATTATTAAAATTAAATTTGAAATTTTATTTGAATCTGAATATGATTTTAAAATTGAATTTTAATGGAATTATTATTCTGATTGAATAATTAATATTTGGGAAAAATATTAAATCTTATTTATTTAATAACTATTTAATATTATATATTGAATTTTTTATTTAGTAATTTATCAATTTGTTGAGTACATCATGGATTTGCGAATGATTAATAATGTATAACAAGAATTTAATACATGTAGACAATGAATTATATAATTTAAAATCCCAAACATGTCATAATATAGTAATTAATATGAACAATATGTCATAAGTGTCTAATATATTAGTATGAGTACTTATCTATTCAACGCGAATATTATGTGTAGAACATATGAGTTCCAAGATCTTTTTTTGTTGTTCGACTTTGGTAGTTAATTTATCCTGCTTTTCTTCAAATTTTTTGGTTAATTCATTGACTTTATATTGTAAGCCCTCATTAACCTTCTTGGACTCCTCTAATTCGTCTCGAAGTCTCTTTTTGACCGAAGTCTTTCCTTGTGGTCGAGGCCCCATTCCTATGCCAACAATGTAATTTGTTCTGGTCCCCAAGACTTTGTCGCACACTTCATCCACTGTCATCGAATGGCCTTGTTCTGTTGAATGTATCAATTCGTGACACATTAAGTCTTGAAAAGACAGAGAATTAATTACATACATAATGTGATTTAAGAAATATTTATAAATAAACTATGTACTCACCCATTTTTCTTTGCATTCGGGAGTTATCCATTGACCTTTTCTTTCATCATAATGAGTGTGATCCCATAACTTCATCCGGTCACACTCTTCTCCGCCTCTGTCACTCTGTTGTATAAAAATATATAAATAGTAATATTTATTATAAAATTTGAAATGTTAATAAAAGAAAATTATAATTAAAAAGATAATAGCGCACAATCTCATGTCGTATCGCTACAAAGGCCTTGGAACCGGAGTTTGGTTGACATTTAACCTGACTCCTAGCAACTTTTGCTTTTTGACTTTTTTCCTAATCGTACACGTAAGCAAATGAATTATAACATCTATAAATCATAATTCATAAATACTAAAATATAATAAGTTGTAAAAAAAGTAGTGATGAAATAAACTAACCTTTGTAGCTGATTGCTCCCAATATTCGCATAAGTCCATCCACTCTGCCACTGTGACATTATGCGGCTTAACATACTTTCCGTGCTTGGTAAAATACTTTTTTAAACTATATCTTTGATCTTTGGATCTTAAAGCGAGAAACTTCTTAACAACAATATGTACTTCATTGTCAGTCCTCATTCCCTTGACGTCCAACTTTTGCTGCAAAAAAATTTAAATTATTGGTCAATGTTCTAAGCATATGGAAAACACATACAAATTAGATTGGTTTAGAAAACTTACGTCTAACTTATCACATGCAATGTCCAATTCCTCAATTGTAATTTTTGAAAATTTTGTTTTTACAGGTAAGGAAGTTCGGGATACCAGACCAATCTCACTCGGGAATTTGGCAGATTGTACGGAGTTGGTTGGTTGTCCTTCAGTTGGGGAGATCTCTATCTCCAATCTTTTACCTATGACCTAGTTAATCTTTGCCAATCCGTGTCCTTTTGTAAGACCCCTTGTTTTTCTTGCATCAATCGTGGATCCTAAAATAGCAAAGAAAAAACTTTTAATGAGCATATAACATACTCTTAATTGGTTAGATAAGCAAAATAACTGAACTTAATAAATTTGACCAATGTAGTGAGAAAGATCAAACTTGCAGTGCTTGCGGAAGAAGACCCAACAGTGGGGGTAGTTGTTTGATTTACTGGTGTCTGATAAGCAAAAGTTGGAGGCATCTCTTGAGACGTGGATGGAGAACTAATGTTGCAGCGCAGATTCATAATTTGATCATATTTATCTCTAGGATGAGTAATAGGCATACATGTGACTTCTCTTGGTGTTGGAGTAGGGTCAGAAGGTGCAGGTGTGACTTCTCTTATTATTGGAGTAGGTTGACAAGGTGCAGGTGTCTGATTTTGTAGTTGTGTACAAGAAGATGACTCATTTGCTGCGTGTCCAAGAAGGTGATGGTAACGCGTCTGCAATTTTGTCGGTATGAAGCTACTTGCAACAGCCTTATTCTTCTTTTTGAGTTGACATGGTCCCAATTGAATTACCTGCATCCAAATTGACATTAGATTTCAAAGTACATATGCATCAATCATATTTAAGGACAACATGAAAAACCGACATGCTCTCAATAATGGAATTGTTTATAGTCAATTATGAGCAAGTCAACAATGATAAGAAGTTATTCAAAACCAAATGCATATCCACTTTTCACCTGAAAGACAACAAGAAAATGTTGCTGAAGATAAAGTTTATTGAGAAACCTAGGAGTTTGATTTGGTGATGGTTAGCATCTATCATTGATAAGGGTATAATGTGCTATCATGAATAAGGAAATTTACTAAAGTATATGTAACACCCTACTCCCGCAAGAGCTGAACCCGACATTGATTGTGATATCCGAGTCCGTGCCCCATGAGGGTGGCATGCTACTGCACTAAATTTGTCAAATTCGGTACAAATATTTTTTTTTGAAACCACGTTCACAAACATAATATGCCAAAATCAGAAATCAATTTGAGCGGCCCACTTTTATTCATAAACCTCTTCAATCACACATTACAATCAATAGAAGTTCAATAGCCCATTTGGAGCCCACTATAATTACAAAAAATCTTTTTTCAGAAATTGCAGAATATAAAATTTGTACAAAATAATCAAATAAAGAATGCAGACATAACTGATCCCGACCTCTTCCTTCACTTACATGCAGTGGATATACTCCCGTCTGCCTAACGGGTATTCTTCAGAGTCCTGAAAAATATTTGCAAATTTTGGGTAAGTTTTGCGAAGTCAGTGAGTGACCATTATCGATGGCTCACTCAACCACATAACACATAATTCAAATCATTACACATTTACACTTTTCACACAATACAATTTAATCACTCATTTAATGCATATGTAGTGCACATGAGACTCACTTTTCATTTGTTATTTTGTTGTGACCTAGTGCCTAAACTGTCCCACGTAGAGCTCAATAATAACTGTCCCATATAGGGCTTATTAATCGTTGAGCCTGAGGCTCTGAATCACTTTTGAGCTCGAAGCTCATTTCACTCGTTGAGCTTTAAGCTCTAATTGTTGGCTACTCTGGTCACAACTACCATTATATTTCATGCATTCATGAGATGGAATGCATCAGTCACATTTGCATAGACTCATTCAATTATTTCCCATATCATCGGACGTTATTCCGGCATTCAACATTAGAGCTGAGAAATTACCATTTCATTCATATGCAAATGTACATCCAAAACAAGTTTAGCAATCACATTATGTACACTTAATTCATCCGATTAAAATTCAAGTAGCACTTCAATACCCCATTCAATATTCACATCATTGGACCTTCTGTCCAGAAACTAGCATAAACAATCACATTCATATGATCAATCAATAGTCAAGCAATTCAAAAATCCAAATAGAACAAACAACATAATGAGACCATCTCGGTCTACTCATAGTATGCTCTAGATTAGCATTTGCTTCCAAATTCTGGAAACAACTATCTGTGGACTTTTGACCTGCATAACCCATTTATGCAATACATTGCACACACATTAATAATTTTGGACCATTATAAGCATTCATTCATGCACATATATGTACGATGCATGTTCATGACAATCCCGGGTATTTTCCCACTAATTTCATTACAAAAACATTCCCATTTAACAACTCATCTAAGTATAACTTATATTTAGGTTTAAGCCTCATTAAAACCATTAAAATCTCTATTCCTTTCTCATTGACTCACTTTCAGCATTTTCCAAAAAGCACTTTCGGGTCTACTATTCACGTTCAATGAGAAAGTGAAACTGATGAAATTTGGTCATACTCTCTTCTAGAAAAGTGTTCCCCTATGTCTTATGAATCCATTGACACCAAGATCACTCAATTTGGTTCAGTGAATAGGAAGATATGCCTTAAACACTTTTGGACTGTTCTTAGGCAAAACCCCAAATTCCATCTAGAAATTGAACATCTTAGATACCGAATCAAAATACCACTTCTCATATGATTTATAGCCCTTTTTCTCTAGTTTACTTTAAAGGAAAAATCATCTCATTTGGAATCCTATAGGTCCAAATATAATCAAAACATTAAAGTATGCTCAGTAAAACTAATCCCATTTGCATGGTTCCAACAGACTCCCACACTTTCATTTGGTCATTCTCTTTCAATTTAACACCAATTAATATAAATTTTCATAGAGATGTAGGTAATGTGTTAGGAATCTATTGCTTCAAGAACCAAATCATTTGGAGGTCTAGAGAAGGAATTATGGTCAAAAGAAGCAACCATGCTCATAACTTTACTCCAATTGAACATACTTTGGTGCAAATACCATAACTCTCACTATAGATGTAGGATTGGCTTCGTTTTTAGACGGTTAAAAAGTAGACATCTAGGGCTACAACTTTCATGAAGACCAAAATTTGAAAATTTGTCATTTTCAAGGTCAAAATACACATACCGTGTGAATTTATACGGTCAAGTCGTGTAACCTTCGGGTGAAAATGTGTCCCTACGCTTGGAATTACACAGCCCTTGTGAATTTACACGGACAGATCATGTAACCTTCGGGTAAACTAAAATTTTCACCTCCAAAACTCCTCCAAAGGGTCCTAAACCCATTCTAACCTTACATACACTCTTAAGCACTCCCAAATTCACCTATTCTGGCATAAAACCCCAATTGCCGGAAACGAAAGTTTTTTAGTTTTTCATCTCATTTGGATTTCCTTCGTTTTTGAATCGTTTTTCAGTTTTTTTACGTATATAATTGCGTAAAAGTGGTCTACATAAGGTTAGCTATAAAATATAAGTCGAACGGAGTGAAAAACGGGTCGGAGGGCGACGGAGGCGGCCACACGCGCCCGACGGTGCACTATAGCGGTCAGGAGCCGCGTACTGTTGGCGCGTGTGGCGCACATGCAGCGCACGCGTGACTCGCAGCCCGCACCGGCGCCCAAGTGGAACGACAGGCGCGTGCCGCTCACGGACCCATCCGAGCCGTCCACGCTGCCGACACGCGAATTAAAAAAAGCCCAAAATTTCAAATTTCTCGTAAGGTATCCCGGGGTATTTTGGGTCAGTTTCTAGGTTCTGTAAATTTATAAAGTAAGCTTTTTTCTATTTTCTGGATTTATTACATTAGTAATAAATTAAAGTTTAATTCCAGAAAAAGGAATTAAGGTATTCTGAATCTGATTTCGATTAAATTTTCATGCTTCGAACTACGTATGTGGGAGATACATGAGGGTCTTGGGTCTCATTTTAGTATTCGAGATTGCATGATAATCAATTGGAATTAGGAATTGAGACATTCAGAAGCCATTTTTGAGCGAATTTTCGTGCAATGAACTTACCATAAGTGAGATACATGAGGTTGTTGTGTCTCAGGAGGTCGGTTCAATATTCGGTGACGCACGATAGTCACGTTATTGAGATTTTTCTTTTAAGGTCTCAAATGAAGTTTTCGGAGAATGTCTTCAACATGTGTGTGTGATATGTGCATTTGGAATTTTCCATTTATTGGGGTTACATTGTCACATAAAGTATGCCCATAAGGATGTGAGGACAACATAAAGATGTATCCCTTATGTTTGCGGATTTTTTGGATGCTGATGAGAATGTAGTCACCAAAATGGCCTTTCAAGTCAGTATTTTGAATTGTTTTGCTTACAAGTTAGGGGACGTCTATGATTTTATGTTTGGTTATTCTGCTCAAAGGTGTTGGCTTTATATAAAATCTTGAGATGTGCATAAAGGCATTAGATGGAGGAAGCCTGTTGCTTAAGTGATCTATTCACCCAAAAGTGGTCGTATCATGAGAGTTGATGGTTTGTACTCCGATCGCTTTTATACGTCAAAGTCTAATTGCATATATTATGTATTCAGCCCAAAGGTGTTTCATAATATGTGCGATCGGATTTTCAGGAAAGATACTATTAATGGCTTTAGTATCGTTGTTGCCCTACATTAGTGCTGATTTAAAGATTATTATCTTGAAGTCACTTTTCTAGTCAACCAAATCAGTATAATTATTAAAACCCTTGTTGTTTCAATATAAGGAATTAGATGAAGGATGTTTTGAAGGTTATGGATATAGGGTTGAAATGGCCATATAGATGGGTAAGCCATCTCCAATTACATCCATGAGCTTGACAGCTTATAAAGCAGCCTATGAAGCCTAGGATTGGTCTAACAGATTATAACTGATGACCATTAAGAAATCCATAACTAACCATCTACAAAGTGGACTTTCAGACACATACATAGCGAAGGAGTTTCTTGATAATGTCTCCCAGAGGTACATAGTCTTATTTGGTATTGAGACAAGTGCCTTATTGAAAGTATTGTTCTCCATAAAGTATACAGAGGAAAGAGGGGAGCAATGGAGTACTTATTAAGAATAGTTTTCATAGTAGGTGAAGATATTGAGACTTCAACACTTTGATATTCCATTGATTTGCTGAGGTGGAGAAACTTAAGTTGTTATTCCTACAGCCCTCAAAACAACTTAAGGGAAGACAAAAATGAAGCCCATTAAGTTCAAAGGTAGAAGTTCTAATCTTCTCCACATGCTGACGCTGGTCAAACCATTTTTGGTAAAGGCCCTCAGGACATAAAGAAACCAGAAATATGAGGTTGAAAGGGAAGACTGAGATCATCAGGTTATTCTTTGGTTTATCAATTATGAATCTAATTTGCAATGTTCGCATTAAGTATAAGTGACTATTTAGTGGAACATCTGATCAAGGTGGTCCCATAATGCAGTAGATTATATCTAGGATAAAGCCAAATAAAGGAATGAGGAACTGATGTTCACAGCAATAAAGAGATGGAAGTAATACCTAAAGGAGGTGTATGTACAAAAATTTATAGTAAGGTTCATAGGGTTTACATGATACATTTTATATGTGATCTTTTGATCAATTAAGGACACTAAAGGTTAACTTTTTTCATTTAATATTTCTGTTGTACAGTTGTTGTTTAATGCAAAACATACAGGTGCAACTTTCTTGTCATATGGTTCATATAGAATGTGTCTTACCCCTGAATTAGATATATATTTCTTCGTGTCATGCTAAATAAGGTATGAAGGACCTGATGAATGAGAAATCATACATGGTGTGACATAAAAGTTTAAGCCACATTTCCAAAGCTAGGATTGAGAACTTAATCAAGGAAAACATTTCTCAATTCTAGATTAAGGTGATCTGGAACATGTACTAACAATCACAGGGGTAAGTTGACTAATAAGGACACTGCGGTCAACTAATACTTCTAACTTGTTGAGTTTGATACATAAAGATTCCGGTCGACCTCATACAATTGCATTCTGCAATTCTGAAAGTGTTCTAACATTTCTAGGTGATTATTCTTGTTAAAGTCATGTGTTATTGCTTCAAGTCTGAAAGTTGAGAACTAGGTGGGAAAATTCAACAAGATAGTCATATTTGACCATGGAGGAGAATATCATGGCAGACATGATGTTTCAAAACTTTAAAAGTTCGTTTGCCAGATATATGAAATTAGTTCGAATAGTGACTTAGTTCACTATGCCGAATAGTTCTGAGCAAAATGGTGTGTTGCCGAAAGGCATATTGCACCCTAAAGGACTTAAAGAAGTCAATACAGAGCAGAACTAGTCTACCTATCTAGAAATTGAAAAACTCAGCCTTGCGCACAATCATGCAAAGGGACACTCTACTGAGGTAAGATAATCCTTATACAGAAACATGGCATACTCATTTTTCCATTGCTATTTAGTAAAAGATCTCATCCATTTTATGTCTATAGATTTTACTGTAGATAAGGAGGGCTAGAATAGTGGAATCACAAACAACCAAGTTTCTGGAATACCATGTCTATAATGGTGGGTTTTTTAACCTTTCAGATGATAGCAGGGTGGATACTAAAGTTATCCCGTATCCGCTACTCATACAGCTGGATCTAGTAGATCTAGATTTTTGTATCGCACTTGTACAGGAATAAGAACCCATACTTGTACACAGAGGGATTCTTGAGGATACAAGATCTAATACAGTTGAGTAAATCCACTAGAGTGAGATGACCTGCTATCCTATCTGACAACATAGTCTGTCAGGTGTACAACACTATGTTATTAGACATATTACGAATCCAGTTACTTTTACAGAAGCTGTTTCTGGACCCAATGCGGATGTGTGATGGGATGAGATGAATGACAAAATGCAAGCCAAGAAGCATAATAAGGTCTAGGAGCTAGTTGATTTGCATCAGGAACTGCAAGCTCGTCAGTTATAAATAAAGTTGAGGCCTAAAGGATTTCAAGATAAAGTTTAGTGGTTTATGGACTTGCTCCATTGCACAAGGTTTCACTCAGGGAAAAAGGTTGACTTTGTGTTACCTTTTCTCTCGTATCCTCGTAGGATACAATTTGAGTGATAAAGCAATTGTAGCTTATGATGATACAGAGTTACATCAGAAAGTTGTCATAACCATCTTCCTGAATAAAAACCTTTATGAAGTGGTCTATATGGTATAACCTGTAGGGTTCCAGGATCCAGAAAGTACTGACATAGTTTGTGAGTTATGCAGATCAATATATGGTTTACAATAAACCTCCTGAAGGTGATCCATTACATTTGGTGAGGTTATGGCCTCTTCAGGCCTCTTGGAACATAAAGTCAAAGGATGCATGTACTCTGAAGTTAAGGGAGCAAAGTTATCTTCCTAGTATTGCATAAGGATGGTAAATTGCTCACATTAAGTCACTTGATCATGTTATATGAGGATAAACAACTTTTGATCAAAAACCTTGACCTAAGGACCTTAGTATAGCATCTTCTGTCCTAGGTATTCAGATTCACCAGGACATATCTCAACACCCATCAGATCTCTCAAAGAATGCATACATTGAGTATGTGTTACAAAGGTTTAATACAGTTGATAGTAAACCTGTCGTAACACTTGTCTCTTACAGTGAGAGATAATCTTTGATACAGTACTCAAACAATAAAATGAAGAGAGAGATTATGAGGAATGTTTCGTATTCTAGTATGGAGAATAGTCTGATGTATGCTAGGCTGTGTACTAGATAGGACATTGCATTTATTGTTTGACTGTTTAGTCAATATCTGGTTAGTCCAGTTATAGACTTTTGGAATGCAGTCTAATGAGTATTGAGATACTTGAAGGAATTAAGGATTATATGTTGACATATAATAAAGTCAACAGACCAAACCTCGTAGGGAATTCAGATTTAAAGTTAGTTTTATGTTCGGATGATCGAAAGTTCACTTAAAGTTACAATTCAAGTTTGCAAATGGCACATAGTTGTAGAAGTGTGTCAAAGAGACACGTGTAACTTCCTCAACTAGGCATGCAGGGTGCATGCTAATGAGCTGCTTCGCAGATAATTTAGTTCAGAAATTTCTGAGTTGTCTGTGGTACATTCAGAAGCTAGAACCATTTGGTTTTACTGTGACATTCTTCTTACAGTATTGTTTTATAACAATGAAGAATATCACAGGTCATAGCATTTAAAAATCAATTATTTGATCATAAAGATGTTGACACAAAAAAGTGACATAAGGTTTGGAGCATTTAAGAACAGAGGAATTGTGAGTCGATCCTTTAACTAAAGGACTTCACCCACTTGTGTTTGTAACACAAGTATACAGTATAGGTGTTCTGATGTAGTTAGACACTGCCTGTTAGGGGATCATTATGTTTGCTCCATGTACATTTGTACATTTTGAAGTATTATGATAGTGTGATGGTTACTAACAAAGATGATCGTCATTTGGCCTCAGTATAAAATGTCATCATACATTGTCATAGTACGTATGAAAGTCTTAAGATTTGTGTTAATCTTAAGCATTTGAAGGTCATCGGGCATGTATACAGATTGTACCTATGTCATTTAGACACATACAATTTAACACAGCTAGCTATAAAGTTTGACATAACATAGGGGTATATAAGTTTTTAATCTCATAAAGGTTCTCTAATGCAGTTTAGCATTTAGTTGGGGAACATAAAGGTTTTCTCTAATGCTGTTTAGCATTCATTAAGAGAAAACAAAATTTCTCTACTGCAGTTTAGCACATATGGTTTAGCATAAAGATGGAGAAATTGAGACCTACAAACGAAGATGATTCAATTTAAATCATAAAGGTATCATCGTAGTTTGCCACACTCCCTTTTTCCATTCATGTTATTGGGGTATTAGGTATTTGTGATTGTATTAGATCTATGTCACACAGGACATATGTATCTGATGCTTTTAGTTACCGAAAGCCTTACGGGACAGAATGATGGACTTTCATTATCTTTGGATCAAATGTTTTGTTTTCAAAACTTAGACGTCTAATACAGTAGCATGGCTTAACTAAATTTTAAAATTGTTTTAAAACTAGAGTTAGCTGCAATTAATGATTGTCCAAAGGGGAGATTGTTAGACAATTTTGTCCCTAAGGACAATTTTGTCCATGTCTCGTAAAATTGGACTAACATTAATTACAATTTTGGTTTTTAAATAAATTATTGGTTAAGTTACGCCATTTGATCTAGATAAAGATATTAAAGTGGCCCAATAAATGATCTAGATTAATAGGTTGAAGTCTAGACAAAAAATGGGTCCTGATTAGTGTGGACTAGGTCCATATCGGCCTTGTGATGGGGAAGCCTGATATGGAAGCTATATAAGGTAAGGTCTCCTGCAGTTACTCAAGAAGCTGATCACGAGCCTAAGGATTCCTGACCTGTTAAGGAAGCGAGGGATTTGAGGAAACTGTAGAAAGGCCTTGCTCGTGAGCCGGTGAGCACTTTCCGCTAAAGGCCTCGGGAGATTCGGAGTCGTTTGGAGCTCGAAATCGGCATCAGAATCAAAGATGAAACCGAATCCAGGTATTCCGCATTACCTTCATTTTTAACTCTTTCATATAGATCCGAAGTACGTAATAAAGCTCCTACTACGTACTAACAATCTGTTCAATTTTTATGATTTCATTCATGAACACACAATAACTGGTTGCACGGAGGGCTGTGTGTCTGTTTATAAAAGCACAACATTGCAAATTGCAACTAGCAAGCTTCGGAAATTGAATTAAACGAGGCGAGAAGAGGGGCTTGTCAAGTGTCATCGAGTTTAGAGTTTAGACAATGAAAAATAGAGTGAGAATTAATTATATTAATTTCAGCTTTTATTATTACTATTACTATTTTAATTTTCTTAATAAATATATTAACAATTAATCTAACAAATCTCTTAGTAGCAATATATATACACAAAATTTCATATAAAATCTTTAAATTTTTTAATTTTTAAAATTTTAATTTCATAATATATAATTATTATTTTATTAATTTAAATAACATATTTTTAACTAATATATACAAACACACATATGTGTTTGTGTGTGATTTTATTTATAATAGATAAACGTTAAATTATTACAAGGAATCTATATAAAAATTAGTTAGATAACTATATTTAAAATACTTTTATAACATAATTTAGTTTAATTTTACATGTTTTATAGTTTTGGAAATTAAATAAAATTTCTATTAACTATTGCCAACCTATCTCAACGTTACAATGATTTCATCAAAAATAGTATAAGGAACTAAAACAATAGGAACAGATAAATAAATAAAAACAAATTTTAAAGTCATTTCTAATTCCAAAGTTATATGTTATATATATATATGAAAAGAGAGAGGGAGTTAAAAGAGTCCAATGGCTCTCTTTCTTCCTACAACTTTCTCTCTTTAAAAACTTCTCTCTCTATCTCTCTGTACATACATATGTATGTATGTATACATATATGTATATATGTACATATATGTATATATACATATATATGTATTTGGACTCTTTTAACTATCTTGATAGAAATTTTTTTAAAGAGAGAAAGTTGTCTCTTCCAACTAGGTGTATTGTCCAAAACTTTGCTAGCTTGTCAAAGCATACTTTACTACAAAATTTTATAGTCATACTTTTGTAGCTTCATTTGGAAGATTTGTAATTTATGGCATAAATTTGTCCATATCCATTGACATTAATAACTAAAAATAGCCTAGATGGGCATCAAGTTTACATGAAGAACGAAAAAAGAAAGATTAACTGCTTAAGTAAAAATAATGCTTGGTTGAGTGGTGTGAGTGAGTGACGTGATGAAAGATAGAGTAAATTTGAGTAACATTATCAAAGTAATAAAAGTAATCGTTTTTAGTAAACTTTTGAGTGTTCCCTTTGTACATTTCAAAGTAATAAAAGTCATCCTTTTTAGTAAACTTTTGATCTAAAGTTGATGCTCTCTCTCTCTAAGCCTTTCGAGTAAGATCAAAGCAAGGTTTAGTCAAGGGTGGTTATATGTGGAGACCTTGCCAGTTTAAAGGTTTGAGACTAATGTGTGCATCACTTGATAAATCATTGTGTGTTATCAAGCCTTTGGTATATTTGATTAAGTGTTGTTTATTTCATCCAAGTCAACATGGCACTAGATTTTACTCCTTCAGATAGTAGCATTGAGAAATTAAGTTATAATAATTATAACACCTAGAGTACCCAAATTAAATACTAACTACTTAAATAGGAATTGCGAGAGATTGAACAAGGTAGTGAGGCCACACCACCTACAGAAGTTGAGTGACCATGGCTCTGTTGTTTCGATTTAAAGATCAAACCCTTAGAAGCCGAATCAAAAATAATTTAATTCCAAGGATTGCAATATAGGGTACAACCTCGGGTCGTCTCTCTTAATGAGATCCTAATGAAATGGACCTAAGCTAGCCTATATGTCATAAAGCGCAAGTAAAATTAGTAAGGAAAGAGTGTTTTGAGTTTTCGAAACATTAACTACACTAAATTGCATTGTAAAAAGTATTTTTGGATTTTTGAAAATAGAGAAATGAAAAGATTAAGACAAGTGATAAAATCCTCTTGAAAATGAGCTTTGGCTATCATAGTTCAAAACTAATTTGAT
>JANVCL010235746.1:0-19293 GCA_026546855.1 Erythroxylum incrassatum
GATCTAGGAAATGTAAACAATTGGTGGGTTAAAAGACATGGCTTGGCAAGTGACACTTGTCACTTGCCACATGTCCACATTCTAGGCATTCCACTTTACTACTCTTATTAATTAATCCATTCAAACCCAATTCTAATTATTCCTAATTAATGACACTTATCAATAATTCCTAAAGCCAAGTGTCCAAACTTCTAATACGATTTGACAGTAAATTCTACTACCATTTATCAATTAGTCTGCCACTTGTCATTTTTTCTAGTCCAAAAATTACTCGAAAAAATTTCAGAAAAAAAGTCCTAAAATTCTCCAAAAATTCTAAAACAACAATTTCCCTCTCCAAATAAATTTTCAAATACAAACAAACCAAAATTCGCAATGACAATCACATTTATTCACAATTATACCCGACATGTCAATGAATGCATGTACAATTATTTTCATGTGCAAAAATGTCACTATTCACATGTATGTGTATAACACATTATGCATGAGCATGCAATTGCATTTCTAAACTTTCACTGATCAGTCTTATTTACTATTCTACCCTTCCCGCTGAGAACGAGATGTTACAATAGCTTTGCAAAACTCTTGTTTGAGGGTATGGAAATGGGAATGATGAATATTATTTGTAAGTAATGTGTTACAAAGTATGATGAAGAAAGATTTGAGAGTCTTATGATATTCCGTAGTTCTGTTTTATATGTATGTTTACATTGATCAGAGCATGAGCTAGATTCCGAAGCCAAGTAGGATCCAACATGAGTGATATCAGAGCAAGAAAATGAATTGATGATAGTGATGGTAATTTGTTAAGAGTTGGATTCCAAAAACGGGACCCAACATTCTTAGACCCTATGATTTCGTACCATACCCCATTGATTGTGGGGAATTTGCTCCTAAAGGTGAAGCATTGCCATCCAATTAGATTAAACAACTATTTGGTTGATGTAGCGGGATTTCAGGACTATTTGAGGGAAGGGGTAATAGCAAGTGTACATGGAACCCTTCAATTCAAATGTATTCAGAAGCTGAAATTAATCAGAGAGGCTTTAAAGACACTAAAGAATCAGACAGGGGAGAACACTTTTTAGGTTATTTCAATAGCTAGAGATAAGTAATCCTAACTTTAGCATACACTATCCTATAAACCTGGGGATAGTCTCCTTTTATCTCAAGAGAAGTCAGCTCTATTTGACTATTTGCAAGCTCTAAACAATCATGCTAGTGTTATAGAGTAGAGGGCTAGGGTGAAATGGCTTAAAGAAGGAGACAGAAATTCTAAATTCTTCTTCAGCTCAATAATTGCTAGGGAGAACTACAACTCTATAAAGGAAATAACTTTGGTAGACAGGAGGAAGATAAGTAGGCACGAGGATCTGTTGAATGAAGCTGAGAGATTCTTCAAAGATTTTTATATCTCTCGAAGTGTAACTGTGAACACTCAATTCTTGGATTTTATTATTTATAACAAACTTTTAAATAAAGATAAGATTATATTAACTAGAACTGTTGAAGATTCGGAAATAAAGAAGGTTGTCTTCCAAATGAATCCTAAAAAGGCTCCAGGACCTGATGGGTTTAATGGGTTCTTTTCTCAGAAAGCATGGCTTAAGATTGGCACGATGGTGAAAGTAGCCGTTAAAGAATTCTTCTCCTCAAGAACTCTTTTAAAGGAAATCAATAGAACCTATCTCTACTTATTCCCTAAACTAAGCAATCCAGCAACCTTGGAGGATTACAGGCCTATTGTATGTTTAAATTTCATTTATAAAATGATTGAAAAAATTATTGCTAACAGACTAAAAACAATTTTGGGGTCTTTGAATAGTGATAATCAAAGTAAAAACTGTTTTGGGGTCTTTGATTAGCGATAATCAAAGTGCTTTCTTAAATGGCAAACAAATAGGGGATAACATTTTATAGTACAAGAATTGCTACAAAATTACTCAAGGAAGAAAGCTCCAAAGAATTAGGCCTTCAAGATTGATTTTAAGAAGGCTTTTGACAGTGTAGAATGGAACTTTATTTTGAGGCTACTAGAAGTGATTGGGTTTCCAAGGGTGAAATGGTTAATGGATCTCGTACAAAAATCTTTCATGGCAAAGAGAACTCAAAGAAGGAGATCCTATGTCTCCTTATTTATTCATATTATGTATGGACGCTCTAACTTCTCTCTTGAAGTATAATACTGTCAGGGGCTCAGGGTTTAAACATCATAGCCGATGTAAGAAAGTCTCTTTGGTAAACCTATGTTTTGTAGATGATCTTTTCTTATTCTCTAAGGCTGATAAGGCTTCTATCAAGTTCATTGTAGCTTCTTTGAACCTCCTTACCTCTATGTCTAGACTATCTGTTAACCATAATAAAAGTCACTTTGTTCTCTCTAAAAGTGCAGATCACTTGGAAGGACGAGTTTCATCCTTAATTGGTATGATATGGAAACAAACTCCTCTATGCTATCTAGGTCTGTCAATCACTTTCAGAAGGATTCAGTTTCGGGAATGCTACCCACTCACTGAAAGAATTCAAAAGAGATTGTCCTCTTAGACCAACTATGCTCTATCTTTTGGGGGAAGGTCACAGTTGGTAAACTTTGTGCCTAAATCCATGCACACTTATTGTTCATCAAATATGGTGCTAGCAAGGGGAGTAACTAAATCACTAGAAAAGCTTATGAGAAACTTTTTATGGGGAGGAGGGGCCTTGAATAAAGGACATGCCAAGGTCAAGTGGATTGATTTCTACAGACCTAAGAGGGAGGGAGGACTAGGAATTATTCCTATAAAGTTGACTAATAAAGCTCTCTTGATGAAGAAATTATGGTCTATACTATAAGGGGAGAACACCTTACGGGTAAAATGGCTTCATGCTTAAGTCCTAAAGGGGTCAAAGTGTGTGGACTGTTAACCCAATGTCCTCCTACTCTTGGTTTCTATCACAACCGTTGAAGATAAAGGAGAATTTGTGTTCTAAAATTTCATGGAAGGTAGGAGATGGAGAGAAGGCTAGTTTTTCGTATGACAACTGGTCAAGAAATAGACTACTAATAATGAATCAGAGTGCAGTTCAATTATTAAGCCATCTGCCATTAAATGCTAAAGTGAAGGCCTTTATTATGGAGGGTCAATGGGAGGAATTCTCGGCATAAATTCATCACCTACAAACTATCTACTCCCCTAACTTATTAACAACTAACCAATATATTTGGAGAAACCACCCACAGGGTATATTCATAACAAAAAGTTGTAGGAAATAGTGGAATGGTATAAAGCAGTATGGTATAAAGAGCTAACGCCTAGTTCTTCATTCATCCTATGACTTACTATTTTAAACAAACTAGTACTATAGATAGACTCTCTTTTTTGGTCTTGGATAAAACACAAATGTCTGTAGTCCTTAAGCACAATTCATTTCACAATGGTTATGTAGTGGTTTAGCAAACTAAAGTCCATTTCTTATCCTAATTCTCTTATCAACCTAATTTCCTTTGCGACTTGCATTAAGGACATATGGCCAGAAAGAAACATGCGAAGATTTCAAAACAACAGTAGAAATTCACATTAGGTAAGAGAGTGCATCTTTGATAAAGTTAGAGAACAAATTATCTCCTTTAGCTCTATCAAGGAATGCTCATCCCAGCTTGCAAATATATGAAGAATATAGAGAAACATGTAGAAAAAAGTGAAACAGAGAAACATGCATACCAAAAGTAGGAAGTTTGAAGTTAACATCATCTGATAATATGGAGGGCATTGGAAAAGGAACTTATCGTTCAGCAGTTGAAAAGGAGATGCCATCGGGGCTTGGAAAAAGGATAAGGGATGCTTATCTAAGGTCCTAGAACTCAAAAAGACAAGAAAGGAAGCTACAATCGACTTTCATTAGTTAGATTAAGGATGAAATATGAAGAAGATGAAAATAGGATTATGGATGATCGCCAAAGGATAGACTAGAGTGGTCGTGTTATAATGAATAGGTGGAACTTTCGCTGGATCATCTGCCTCTAAGCTCATAAGAGCCTCGAGAGGGTAGAGAATGCAAATGCTCCAATCCTATTCTAAAAGGTTCAAAGTAAGATTAGGAGAAGTGGATTGTGTTTTACCTTTTTCGGAATACCGATGGTGTTATTATCGTGTGAAATGTTGTCGTGTCATGGGTTGGTGTCAAGAGTTTTAACTAGTTTGTGACGCTCTCATTTTGGGCTGAGAGGAGAGTTTGGTATTCCATACACTCCAACCGTGACTTTCTCTAATCAATATAATTTTTTAATTTCTAAAAAAAAACTTGCTAGAGACCCCACTTTACTTTCTGGAGTTGCCTTTGGCGATAAGCTCTTCACCAGCTTCACTTCTGATAGTGATCCCTCAACAATGGCTACCACAGTTAGCCCATGTACCTTCACATTCCTCCCTCTCCAATCCACTCCTGGCCTCTGTCTCCTGAAACCCATAAAGCTCTTCCCTTTCTCTCCAAAATCGCTCCCATGTCTATCCGTTTCTTTTAACGCAACAGTCACTGTTAGAGCCAAATCCGACGACATTGACACCTTCTTCTTCGATAACGTGAACCCCAACGAAGAAATCGTCTTTGACCCTCCAACCCCACCTGAGGGTTTTGTTCCTCCACCTTACTTTGATGAATTTCCGGAGGAGACAGAGGAAGAAATTGCTTCCGCTTATGAGGAGCTTTATGGTCCTGCTTATAGTGGGATTAGTGTTCTAGGGAATGATGTCTACGTGATGGATTCTAAGGTGAAAAAGACAACTGGGTTTGGTTCAAAAGCTAAGAAGGAAAAGATTAGAGATGGATTTGACGAGAGAGTGGTGCAAGTGAGGAGAGTGACCAAGGTGGTCAAGGGAGGGAAACAGTTGCATTTTAGAGCGGTTGTGGTGGTTGGGGACAAGCAGGGACAGGTCGGTGTTGGGGTTGGGAAAGCTAAGGAAGTTATTGCTGCAGTGCAAAAGTCGGCTGTTAATGCCAGGAGGAACATCATCAGCGTTCCCATGACCAAATACTCGACATTTCCTCACAGGTAGGAGTTTTCCAACTGGCATTTCCCTTGAATGTTGATGCTTTTAATGCGGATTCGATCTTTTTGTCTTTTGGTAACGATAAATGACGGGAAGGTGTGTAATTTATGGACGCATTTGTGTGTAAGATTTTATTTCTTCTTTCTATATTGGGTTAGTATTTTCTTGGTCCGTTGGATTAGGTTCACTATGAACTTCTAATACATGGGTCTTGCATATTTCCACATTATTAGTTCATTTTGCATTGTAATTTATTGTTTGACGATGTGCAAGCGTGGACTATTCTTCTTTTGATTCTAATGATGTATTTAAGTCGCAAGGGAATGATTATTAATTTTGCTTATTTGGAGATTGAAGCTGTCAGAAATGGAGATTAACAGAGTCCTATTTGTCATGCCACCAGAAAAACTTCTAGATGATCATGTACGTTTTAGGAACAACTTAATGGTTCTTAGATATACTTTAGGAGGGGATATTAGTTTTTGTGCGTTGGCGAAGTGTAGGGAATTTATGAAATAGTATTACAAATGAGTAGAGAAGGTTAATATACTCAACTTAGTGGACTTGTTTCTTGCAGAACCAATGGATCAAAGCATAACTTCCATTTATCCTATTATTGCATTTTTTATGATGTTGAGCAATTAGAATACTTTGAAGTTTCACCATGTCGCACACTTTGTAGTGATCATTTTAACTCAGTTAGTGGTGGATTGTGCTCAATGCCATACTTGCAAGTTTAAGCCTTCACTCAATAAAATAATTTCAGGTAAGAGAATTCCCTTTCAATTCTATAGCATGCATTCAATCCACAGAACTGTATAGAAGAGCTTTGCATATATAAATGTTGTTCAAAGTTTGGGAGCAACTCTTAAGTTTTGCTGCATGGTGTGAGCTTGATTCTAATAATAGCTCCAATTGTTGGGTAGAGAGTGAATAGGTGCCAAGGGACAATTAAGTACTGATTAGAAAATATGCTTGATGCGTGGAGAAATGTTTATTGGTATAATATTCTTCTTCAAGTTTTATTGACTCGATCAACTATCATTTCAAGACAAATTTTACCTACCTAATCAAAATCATGGCTTGTGAACAATGTCTCTATATCTTGTAGTGATGTTGAATTTCGATTCTTTGGAGGAATATCAAAACAGAATATGCTACATAGCCATAGTCATGGATGAAGAGAAGCTAGATAGCCACATTTAAGAATTAAAGTGATTCCTGCCATTCTCCTATTTTTTGGTCTTCTACTAGCATTCTGGCCTTAGCTTTGCATCAGGAACTTTAACTGTTTCTCTAATCATAATACTCTTAACTTTAAGCTGATAATATAAAATTTGGTAGATTGTTGCACATTTATGCCCTGCAGTGTGATATCTGTCTAAAAAGTGGTTTAAATTAGTAATCATATTTCACAAGTCATACAATTACTGGAATTTGAATAGTTAGCTTGGAGTTCGTTTGGAACATGGTTTTATAAGAGCTGCAGTTCTGTAGTCTTTATGGAGAAGTATATGAGTTTTATCTTGGTTGACCTAATTATCCATGTAGTGGAAATATCCAAGTTCAATAATTACATGATCTGAAATTTTATAGTTTTAAGTAAAATTTTGAAAGAGCCTTCCTGTAACATTGATTTTACTGGAGTCGAGTAATGCAATAGATAGAACTTTTTCTTTTAGCTTTATAATATAGTTGATGCATATGATTAGTTGAGAACCTTTTTGTGAGGCCATTCATTGTTGAACTGAGCGTGCTAAGCTATTTCTCTTTATATGTCTATTGTCAGGATTGGGTGAAAATGAGTTGCAGATTATTTATTTTTGTACATATGCTTAACAACAGAATTTGACTTACATTTGATTCAAACCTATAGTCTTGAAGATCATTGAGATTAATTAGCAGCAGCATACTTCTACTCTACCATGCCACAAAATAATCCTGTTGACTATGTGTCAGAGCTGATGGAAAGTATGGGGCGGCACAGGTGATGCTTAGACCTGCCTCACCTGGTACAGGAGTGATTGCTGGAGGTGCTGTAAGAATTGTTCTGGAAATGGCAGGAGTGGAAAATGCTTTGGGAAAGCAACTTGGAAGCAACAACGCCCTCAACAATGCCAGAGCAACAGTTGTTGCAGTGTCAAAAATGAGACAGTTCCGTGATGTTGCTCGTGAGCGTGGGATCCCAATGGAAGAACTTTGGAAATGATAGCACATAAACTTAATTCTTCCGCCCCCTTTTTTGTACATTATTTGCAAGAGATTCTTGTAATTCAAACCAGCAGTAGAGTCAAGAGGTTTAGACACTTTTCCTTCTTTCCCAGGGTGAGGAATTATTAAATTGTGTTAGTTCTACTTCTATTTTATAAAGCCTAGAAGTGCAGAATAATAATTAATTTTTTTGTAAAATTAAAATATATTAACAATAAAAAGTTTTTTTATTAAAAAAGAGGTACAAAGCTTAAAGGCTATAGGATACAAGCTAACTACACTTAATCAAGCTAAAGGCAAATAGGACCCCATTAAGTAAGACTAGCCAAAGACAAGATTTCAGCACTCTATCAAATCAGCTAAAGTATCAAAAGTCAAGAAAACCATGTACACAAATCCATATTAGTATTAAGGCCCGATTGATAGAGGGGTCTAAAAAGCAGGAAGGTTCCAAAAAGTAACAAGCCTCCTACTACAATAAAGATGAATCTCCTTAGTTATGAATAGTTCTCGCATCTAGTTGTATATATTCCTTATCATTTTAGGAGAATTTGTAACTTTGTTTTGAAAAAGCCTATAGGTTCTTTCCTTCCACATCCAACAGGTAAAATAGGTCAAGCTCAACTTGAAAATAATCTAATAATGTTTATTCCAATATCTAGCCTCTAATGCCCAACTGATTAGTTGATCCCAAGGTTTGGCTTGGAATAGAAGATCACACCATATTAGCATTTATAATAATCTAATAATGTTTATTCTGATATCTAGCCTCTAATGCCCAACTGATTAGTTGATCCCAAGGTTTGGCTTAAAATAGAAGATCACACCATATTAGCATTTATCTCCATTTTAGGAGATTAAAAGGGCATAAGAAGAGCATATGATCTATAGTTTAAAGGGTTTATTTATAGAAAAAAGGCATCAATCAAGAAGGAGTTCCACTTAATCTTATCCAAGGTAAGGAGATGTATTTTGGAAGCTATTTGAAAGATAAAGGAGGTCATGGGAACTTGATCTTTAAACCACACTTAACTAAGGTATAGGGGGAGAAGGAGACTTAAAGAGAGCAGCATAGGAATAGTTAAGAATTTTCTAAGTGCATACCTTAGCTAGATTAAGCGATCATGTTAGATGAATCAAAGAAGTAGTTAGGGATAACATTACAAATGAAGAATATCCCCTTATACTCACATTGCCATATATCATTTATAATGATTTCCTTCACCTTTGCATTTAAAAAGAACTTCAGTTATAGTGAAGGGGAGGTTGGAAGCATATGAAGAGGGCCTAGGTTAACTTAAGGCTTAAGAACTTTAGAAACAACTTCTTTGTACCCCAATTCGGGAAGGTTTAACTTGTAGTATTATTGACTTTGCTTTAACCTTTATTGGCAAATTCCAGCTAAGTTTGCACCATTCATTATCTCTTTTTTTTTTAAAAATTTGAATAAGGATCGAATTGACTATAACAAAGCTATCTCAAAATTACTATGAGTTCATAATGAAATGAATTACAAAGGCATAAGCAAATGAACTTTAATAGTAATGGTTACAAATTCCATCTAATCTTCATTCCTATGGATAGTGCATGATAATCAAATTTAGCTATCAAAATGGATCTGATCCAATTGATGATCTCGTCAGTTAAGTTGTACTTATCAACTTCCTTTTACCTGCATATCCTCTTGTTACATTACTTCCATATAGAGTAAATAGTATTAGTGGAGGCTATTTTATACATTGGGGCATCTTGTAACTTCTAATTAGTTGTACGAATGATCAAATTTAGAGTTGATGTCCAATCATAATTGATGTAGGTATCTAATAGTAGATGTAAAATTATGCTTCAAAACACTTTGGAGTATCTGCATTGAAAAATAAGTGTTCTTGATCTTTTTCAGTCTCTTTACAAAGCACGTAAATAAGGTCATAAGTTTCAAACCATTTGTTTTTTGTACGGATCCTGTTCTTTATAACCATCCATGTGAAAATGGAAGATTTTTTATTGAGAGAATATTTCCATAGAAGATTAAACTAAGGAACATTCCCACCTCCTTCCTGCAAACCCTTATAGCAAGACTTGTTAATAAAGGTGCCTAAGGAATTTGGTAATTAAGTTACTGCATCTTGCCTATGTCTATAGGTAATCTGAGGTAGATAACCTACTAATAAATTTAACCCTCTGAAGTTTCGTGCCCATTGCGCTTGGTTCATTAAAAAAGATGCTTTGTAGTTGAGTGGAAGCCTGTTCATAAGTCAAGATAATTCAAACCATTGTATTAAAGGACTATATTTTCTCCAATTATCAAACCATACCTAAATAATCTCACCATTTCCTAAGATATGCTTAATCAATTGAAACACCACCTATCTTTGTTTCAACATTTGCAGGAAGATCCAAAGTACTTTCTAAGGGGAGACAGTTGCCAAAAGCTTTCAGTTATAAGATATGTTTCATATAACCATTTTACCCAAATTGCATTTTTATCTTTAAAAAGTCTCTAAATCCTTTTGCACAAAAGAACTTTTTACATAAAAGAGATAGGGATGATCCCCAAACCCCCTTACTATTTAGGAATAGTCACCTCATTCCATTTTACTTTAGCTTTCTTCGAGTTCTCAGAATTCCTAGTTTGTAAGAAAGCATTCATGATACCATCTATCTCCTTGGTTACTTTCTTAGGTAAAATGATATGGGATATCCAACAAACATATACGTTTCCAAGAACAGAAACCACTAACGTAATCCTGATAGCAAGTGATAGAAATCGATTCTACTATGCATTTATTTGAAATTTGATCCTTTCTATAAATGGTATACAATCAGAATACTATGACTTTGTATATGGAATGGGAACTCCCAAATATTTGAGAGGAAGTTCTTGAATAACAAGTTCAATAATTCTAGAGAGTTCAATAATTCTAGAGAGTTCCACAAAGTTCCTCACATCTTTAGAGTAAAACAAACTACTTTTATTGATATTCAATTTCAGATCTGACTAGTTGGAAAATTGCATAAGGAGATCCTTTAACTTCTTCATGGATTGTGGTTCTGACCCCGAAAGCAGGATCAAATCATTTGTGAACATCAAGTGGGTGAGCTTGGAAATACTACATTTATCATGATAGCGAAACCTACCATTGGTACTAATAACCTTGTTGACGAGTCGAGAGAGTCCTTTCATAACTAGAGTGAATAGATAATGAGAGAAAGAATCCCCTTGTCTAATACTAGCAAAATTTAATGGCTTAGTAGGAATCCCATTCACTAGAATACTAATCGAAGCAGTTTTTAAACAAATCAAAATCCATGTAATGAACTTTGTTGGGAATTCAAGGGCTTCTAGGCAAATTTTTCAACAACAACTTTTAAATTTTCTCCCATAATTATAATCTTTCAAGATCTCTTGCAAAATTAGTATGTTATCTTTTAAAGATTTGCTTGTATAAATGCAATCTGGGTTGGATTGATCATTGATTTTAGTGCCTTCTTCAATTATCTTTGCTCTTAACTTGTTGTATTGCTATCTTTGCTTTTAATCTTTTTTTTTGGTAAATTCTAGCTAAATTTACACGATTAACTGCACTTAGTGTGAATTTTTTTAGCCACAATTACCACCCTAATTCAATTGCAAATGAATCTAGGTAGTGATTGTGAGTCCCTCTTCATTTCCTAAAAGATCTTTTATATCTTTCTCTCTAGATACCATAAACACAACAACTCAAACCATTCTTAAAAATGGTTAAGTCATGCTTATTATGGAATTAAAGACCAGCATACTGCTATATCCCATGTTTCTTATGTAATCTACACCCTCTTAGAAAATGACTCTAGCTAGTGTAATATCCATTGAAAAAAAATGATCTAAGCTTTTAGGAAAGGATTTACATAAGATACAAAGGCCATTAAGATTAACAACCTATTTAATCTGTTAAAGGTTTTGAGCCCTTTTTTTAACAGTTAACCAAAGTATAAAAGAAGCTTCAGATAAATTCCTACTGAACTGCACTAATTTCCACCAATGGATAATCACTTCAGGAGCTCTAAAGAGGGATATGCAAGAGATGTTTGTGAACTTTTTTAAACTATACCTTAACTAGATAGTTGTATCCTCTTTGCTAGAGTTAGGATTATGGTTTAAGGCTACATTCATGATTGCAATAAAGCCACAATGATCACAATTCCACCTTCTCCTTTGAGTATCTCTTTAACTCTTACTCCTGTTAGAATAGTAAGTTGAAGTGAGCTGAACTATGGAAGCAAGTGACATCTCTTAATTTCAAATTTTGGTTGATGGTCTAAGAATTGTCAGCTTTGATTGTTCTTTATATTCCAAAATTTATTGCCTTTTAGATACTCCTTATGCATCTATTTAACCCATAGTTACTCCTTATACATCTATTTAACCCACAGATACTCCTTATGCATCTATTTACTCACATGTATTCATAATGATTATAGAGTCTCGATATTCTTTTAGCAAAGAATATCTTGCTAGCAATTATCGTGGACTTAATACCAATGTCTTCTTATTCCTTAGACAAACATAACTCCTAACTTACCTTGGCTATTCCATTGTCACCAATACAAAGAAAATTCTTTAACAACCTCCCTATTACTTTGATGAGGTTTGGGGAAAGTAGAAATGTGAACTCTAATAAGTATGTGGATTATTGAGGATGGATGTAATAAGATGACACATACTAACATAAGATAAAGCCTACTATTTTCAATTTCAAATCCTTCTACAGAAAGCATCAAACAAAGGATTACAATCTCTATAGGTAAGTTTGGAAGTAGTGATAGGAATGCCCAAATATGTAAAGGGAGGTAAATGAATTTTATGTCCAGAACAATTGGCAAACTCCTAAGTTAGAACACTGGAAATAACATTACATATAACTGGCTCTTAGAGTTTTTAACTTTGAGGCTTGATAGCTTTGAGAATTGATTGAGGATTAGCATGAGGTACCAACTACTAGTTTTTCAACTAAAAAAAAAAGATCAAATCATTCTCAAGGGATAGGTAAAACAACTTAATAGACTTACATTTATAACAACATTTGATAGGCATACCATACTTAACGTCATAAAAGATAATTCTAGATATTACCTTAATGTAAATGGTGAAGATGTAAGGTGAGATAGAGTCACCTTATCTAATCCTTTGAACTCCTTTAAAAACACAGGTGGGTTCACCATTAACACCATTAATAATGATAATATAATATCAAGTAGAGATGCATTAATCTCTCCATTAGATAAATATAATGGGACTTAGTAGCATTCTGAATAAATTTCCATATAATGGTATCAAATGATTTGTTAAAATTAGTATTCAAGTAGCAACTTCTAATTGATATTTTGTAATGCTATGATTTGAACAACTCCTGAGCTATCAATATTTTGTCTCCAATATTCCTTCCAAGTATGAAACTCCTTATGATGGATTGATTAAACTATTCAACATAGTGTTTAATCTTAATGCTAGAAAAACATTGTTGTAAAATGCTATTGGTCTATAATCTTGGAAGGAAGTGCGATTAGGAACTTTAAAGACAAGATAAGGTATGTATTGTTCAATTTCATTAGCATTTCCCTTGGTGAAAAATTCCTTAACTGTATTATTATCATGATCTCTCATTAAGCTCCAAGTTTTATAGGAAAAATAAGGCATTAAATCCATTAAGACCAAGCATCTTGTTTGGATGCATGCTAAAGAGAGCTTTTTCAATCTCTAAAGTAGTTACAAGAGAGTTAAGTAATGTTAGTTGATCCTGAGATAAGTAAGGAGATGAAAGCACTTAGTGTCTGTACAGATGATGATGTTTCCACTCCCGTTCCTAAAAGGAAGTTAAACTGATTAAAGGCTTTCTAAAAATGTTCTAAATTGATTTATCTATTTGATGTATAAATTATAAATAGAAAGAAATCTTTTTAGTCCTATATCCTAACTTAATACTTTATTATGGATAATGTTAAAACTTAATCATTTTAATTCTTTTGCCCATATACTCAGTTTTTTCTTTCTTTTCCCTACAAACCCTAAAATTTTAGCTAATCGGATAACAAATCCGTTATCAACCCTATTTAATGTCCAATTCTTAAGAGAACGGTAATAGGTGGTAATTTGCTTTTAGCTCAAGAATTCTTCAAGATATACTCTAAAAAAATTTCTCCAAGAAATTGTGCAATCAAAGTTGATTTCCATAAAGCATATGAATCAATCAGCTAAGATTTTATTGAGCAAGCTCTTGTTGTCTTTGGATTTCCTCAGAAGTTCATAATGTGGATTCTTATGTGTGTCACTACATTGTATTTTATATTAATTAATGTGGAACCTATATATCTCTTTAAGGGGAAAAGAGATATGAGGTAAGTGGACTTATATGTAATTTTATATTTTAAACCGTAAGTCCACTAGCATTGCCAAATACAAGTCGATTCCATAAGGACTATAATTAATAGTATTTACCGTCTTTCTATTATCTAGCTTAACAAATTATGGCGTTTAAGGTAAATTAAATGAAAAATTAAAACGATAAAGTAAAATAGATCAACACAATTAACTAATTAACTAAAATGAAGATTAAACTAAGAAACAATTAAAGAAAACATAGGTACCTAAATTTTGAATCCCCCTAGGACTTCTCATGCAATCATGATTTCACTAATAAATTTAATCTTTAGTTCATTGGACCATGAAAATTCTTATCTTTTGTTAATATCTTTTTCAAGACTATTAACAACCAACTCTCAGTTGATTAATTGAAACCTCTTTCTTGTCAAAACCTCTAAGAATGCGTTAATCAATTTGTGAATTTTACTATTAAATTTGACCGTAATATGGAGGATTTATATCAACCTATCTTTAGGTTTGAATGCAAATCCTTTCAATTATAGTAGATTTATTCATACAGAAAGATTTCTCAATTTCAATTGCACGAAATCATACATGAAATAATATGTTAGCAATATTAGTTCAAGAATAATAAAGAACATATAACTAAATCTTAAAGAAAATAAAGAATGAATAAAGTTAAAATAAAATCACTGCAAGGTCTATTATATGGTTCATCTAATCCAAGTACCAAAAAAAGTTTAGCTTATAATCATAACATCATAAGTAAAGGAAAAACAGAAAACTAAAAGAACCATGATGAGATCCTGTTTGAACTTTATGAAATCCATTTTAGATTAATGAAAATCTACCCTAAATATGTTTCCTTTCATGTTCTTCATTATCTCTATCATTTTAATACATCAATTTATGTTTTCTCGAGCCTCTTACAAACCCCTTTTTACTTCCCCTTGTTTTCTCTTCGTTTTATACATTTATAACTCAAATTTAGGGCTTTTAGAGTGGAAAAAAGTCACTCAAAAGGCCACGTATATAACCATCCCTTAATCTTGCTTCAATCCTTGAAAATTATGAAAAAACATGATCCTGGAGAGCTATATAGTAGTTACAAGACCACGTAGACTTACCCGGACACCAATATGGCTTTGTAGACTTACATGGGCAATCACTAAAATAAGTTAAATTCTTTCATTTTCTATTCTGATTTCACCCTAATTCTTCTCCTTTTTATCCATTAATGTAAATATGACCTAAAAATATAAAAGAAATAAAAAAGTACCATAAGAAAAAGAAACTCTCAAATAAACATGCAAAATGTATTAAATATGAGATTAAAAATATAGTCTATCTCACATTTATCAGGGACCCTTTATCCCTTTACCTCTTTATACTTTTCATATAAGTTTTATCAAGAACGTTAGATCATAATATTGTTCAAGATTTAGATTTCGAGTTCCATGAGAGATGTATGGAACTCAAGACTCATCACCTTAGGTTTGTGGATGATCTACTGCTTCTTGCTATTGTATATGATAGGTCTATTTATACAATTATGGCCACTCTCCACTCCTTTAAGAAATTTTCAATATTGGATATAAACAAGAAGAAGACTAATGGAACTCTAGTTTCTAGGGGCACAAGAATCACGACATTTGGATCTTTTTAGAGAGAGTTATGATTAAAAGAAGACAACTTGTTCATAAAGGAACATTAGGAAGAAAAGGAGGTAAAAAATTGCACATAAGGTCAGGTTAGCTTGATGATTAAGGAGACATTGAGCTGAATTAGTAAGTGAATTATTGGCCTATTGACATATGTTAGAATAACATTTATGATGATTGATTAGGGATGCATTTGGTTGTGGTTTTGGTGTTGAATGTGTGTTGGGAATTTAATGAATGGATTGGTTATGTTCTCTTTTGATTTTGATGCTTGAAAGACCGTAATTTGTTAACTACCAAATGAATGATTTGAATTGGAATTAGAGATGAATTGATGAGGAATTGTAATATCATTAAGGTATAATTGATGAACTATCAAGAAGGTGTCAAAATTTGAAAGAAAAGTGGAAGGAAAGTGAAGGTGAACTTTCGATTCACCCATCCCACGATCGCGGGAATTGTATTGGTTCCTTCCCACCATCGTGGAAATACTTGACAGTGAGAAAGAATTATGTTTTGTGTTTTGGTTGAATTATATAAGGATAAGACACTATACATATGTATATTTGGACTTGATTGAGGCTTAAAATGAACTTAGTTTGATGATGAATCAATTAGTTAAGTGTTTGATGAGTTTAGGTTATTAAATGATGTTTTAATTTAAGGAATGGATTGTTTGATATCAATGCATATGAATTTGGGATGTATGAGTTGTTAATGGTATAAGATTGTTCCCAAGAATGCAAATGTGATTCAAAGGATGTGAACAATGTGAATTATATATAAATGAATGAGAATTGGGAAATTGTGTGAATATAAAGCATTAGAAAAGGATTGGTGATCGTATGATTGATGAATTGAGAGTGATCAAACTTACTTAAGGTATAAACCTAATTTCAAACAAGTTATGTACAAGTTATAATTAATGAATGGCCAAGGCTTGTGAATAAGGAAGTAACTTGGGAAAGTCAATTGAGTATGCATTAAACATGACACAGCTACATGCGCACAATTAAATATTCATTTGATCGAATAATTTAGTAATATGTGAATTATGTGTGTATTGCATGATATAGAAGTGCAAATACACTGACAACATCTGGACATTGTCGGATCGTCAAGGCAATAACTATTCTATAACATATTGTGAGTCAACCTAGATGTGTGATCTCAATTAGATATGTGCATCTGTTTGAATTGTTTTTGTTTAATCCTTATATCTATATATATTGAAATGATTTAGATATGAATGTGATATTGATGATTCTAAACCATCAATTATCTGAGGAGATCATTATTTGGGACTGTATAGGAAGTGCATATTGATTGTATATGAATGTGGGAAAAAATGTGTACTCAACTAAATGTTGAATGCCAGACTTTGATTCGATGACTGTAATAAATGACTGTGATAAATGATTATGCACAACAAATGAAAGTGATTGATAGCACATTATATGAAATGATGCATTTCATATAATTGATGTGCTTGATCAAATAAAAGAGTTATAACCATAGTGACTAACATGAAAAAGAGTTTAAAGCTCATAAATGTACACACAAAGTCACAAGCTCAACGATTAATGAGCCCGGTATCCACAATGGGTATGGGACAGTATCTGAAATGATCTCGTTATCCATAAAGGATACGAGACTATTAAATAAGCGCTCGGTCACAACAAAATAAAAATGAAAATAGAGTCTCATGTGGATTTGCGTCCATATCTTTACATGTACCACGTGAATATTTGCAATTAATTACTGAATTGAGTGGATATAATGATATGCTATGTTTGTGTACATGTGGATAATATGAATGAGATGAAATGAATGATTAGATTATCCTGAAATGATTATACGAAATGTTTGTATTCGTAATGGGCTTACTGAAATATAATGAATACTACAATCAGGTACTAAGTTCTAAACAATATGATATATAGGATTTGATTCTAAATGATATGAGATACTGATTTAACTATGCTATATGCTTGTGATGTTTATGTCTGTTTGAGTGAGCATTTCGATGATGGTTCACTCATTGAGTTCGCAAACTCATCAAAATTGCAATGTTGATTTTTAGGTTTAAAGGAGACCTAGCTAGTCTAGTTGAAGTAACTTCTACATTTGAATATGGGTCAGTGTCTAGATCAGTTGTACCTTCAAATGTCTTAGTTATGTTATATCAAGGATTGTATCTCTCAATTGTTGTATATTGTACATGTGAATTTGGGAAATGCAATGACATTTGAGACTGTATATGTTTGTGAATAAAAATGGAACAACATGAATATTGGAATGTTTTATGTTATGTGCGATGGATTAAAATGTAAAATGAATTGATTTAATCGTCTTAACGTGCTATTTTCGTAAAGTATGTTCCCAAATATCCTTCGATATGTCAGGTATATGCTCTATAGGAGTGGTATGCTATATTTGGTATTAGATCCCATGTTTGGCATTTTATATGGGTATTTATCCCAATATACGTCAAGGTACATGCATCTTGAACATATCATAGCATGCAGCGGCAACTAATCCCCAATCTTAGTTGCATTTAAATAAGTCACATGCGTAAACATTCGTTAGGAGTTTGGACTGTTAGAAATAATGAGAAGAATGATGATCTGTTAGAATATGAGAAAATGAAAAATTGTTAATACCATGGCATAGTAGATTTAGTAAAGAATGAAAATGGGCTGGAAAAAAAGGGGCAATAAAGTGATGTATCGATCATATGATTGAATATTTATTACATAGCTATGGGAGATCTTACATGGTTTGGGATATCAGAACTAGATTCAATGAATTCGTATTCATGGTTATATTATCGAATATGACATCAGTCTTAAGCTGTGGTTGTACACATTTAAATTGATGTGAATGTGAATACATTTTTGTGGATTTGACTGAGAATGTAGGTGGAATTGACAAGATTTAAAGTATATAAACAAAGTTGAAAGAAAACCAAAACTTCTATTACTTTGAGAGATTGAACTTGGAACTGAAATGGTTATTTAACTGTTGTGTTAAGAGCTTATGATTTAGTATAAGGTTATACCATTAGATCTAATATCAAAATTTTATGTTGGTTACGTATCTTATATTTGTGAATTGATTGATAACATACTTATGTAAGATGAAATAAATGATAACTAGGAGATGAAATAAATGATGGTGATATATGTAGAAGTCCTCAAGGTTCAGTTGACCAGTTATTGTGAGTGTACATCCGATAATGTGGTTACCTTGACGAATGATGCTAGTGAACACATATGTATTACATGCTTGGATATTATACACAGAGTGATCTATGACATATTAATGCTCTTAAGCCTTACTCCTATAGAAAAAAAAAATCTAAGATGACTCAGAGTAGCCCAGTGGAAGCGTGGAGCCCAGTGGAAGCGTGGATTTATATGGATATATTGAAATCATAACCACTAAGGATAGGTAACTTTTGCATAGTCATAGGATACCCAAATGTTATCCAGAATCAATTGAGATCAAGGTATCATCAACTTAAGATATTAATTTGCGACCTTTTGAAAATAAATCTCTAGATAATATGTAATGGTCTTAATGGTACTGTTGGGACCCGATCTTGGGAACCAGATCCTTAGCAGAAAACGCAACAAAAAACAGAAAACCACAGAACGAAGAAACAACGAAACCAAACGAACGGATCGGAAAGATATAATCGAAACCCGATGAAAGTCATCGGATGCAAAAGCCAAGAACGGCGAAACACATCGGATTAATCATATATCGAATTGCGAATCGGAAAAGAAAGCGAAATCGAAGCAAACAAAGAAACGGTTCAATCGAAGCAAAACAAATGTCCGACATCCGATAACATTCGGTAATGAAAATTCTTGCGTTGGAAACCCTAAGACTAATCCATCCGAAAACCGGTATATATATATAAGAGTGAAAAAATATATATATATATAAGAGTGAAAATATATATATATATATTTTTCACTCTTATTCATACTCTTTCATTCCTTTTTCATCTTTATTCAATCTT
>JANVCL010236261.1:0-19280 GCA_026546855.1 Erythroxylum incrassatum
TCTAGAAATGGCAGCTGTGATTTTTGCGTTGAAAATTTGGAGACACTATTTATATGGTGAAAAGAGTGAAATATATATAGATCATAAGAGTCTTCAGTATATTCAACAACAGAAAGAGTTGAATATGAGACAAAGACGGTGGATTAAGTTACTGAAAGATTATGATTGTCAAATCTTGTATCACCCAGGTAAAGCCAATGTAGTGGTTGATGCTCTGAGCAGAAAATCGATGGGGGAGTTTGTATCATATCCCCATTCAAAAGAAAGAGCTAGTTAATGATTTAAATGGGTTATTTAATATGGGATTGCACTTGGAAGTATCTGATTCTCAAGTATTACTTGCTCAATTCCAGGTGAAGCCCAATTTAATTGATGAGATTAAAACTGCTCAAGACAGTGATCCTAAGCTAGCCAAATTGAGAATAGATGTCTAGGATGGTAAGGTAACAGAGTTCAATATAGTGGATGGAGTATTGAAATGTGGTAACAGGTTATGTGTACCTGACATAAATGGGCTAAGACAAAGGATTATACATGAGGCACATTATGCAACCTATAGTGTTCACCCTGGAACCACCAAGATGTAGCTTGATGTTAAATGTATATATTAGTGGCCGGGTATGAGGAAAGATGTAACCCAATTTGTATCCACCTGTTTAACTTGTCAACAAGTCAAATTTGAACATCAAAAACCCACTGGACTAGTACAGGAACTACCGCTACTTGGGTGGAAGTGGGAGCGAATTACCATGGATTTTGTGATTGGATTGCCAAGAAAGCCTAAGGGGCATGATTCTATTTGGGTTATAGTCGACAGACTCACCAAGTCATCCCACTTTATAGCTGTTAAAACCACTTATAGTGCAGCTCAATTAGCCCAGTTATATGTTGGCATAATTGTGAAGTATCATGAGTGCCAGTGTCTATTATTTTTGATAGAGGAACACAGTTCACTTCTAGATTCTGGCAGAAACTACAAGAAGCCATGGGTACACAACTAAATTTTAGTACAGCATTCCACCCATAAACTGATGGGCAATTAGAGAGAACCATCCAAACACTCGAAGATATGTTAAGAATGTGTGTCTTGGACTTTGGTGGAGATTGGGAACGTCATTTGCCTTTAATAAAATTCGCTTACAATAATAGCTACCATTCCACTATTGGAATGGCACCTTATGAGGCATTGTATGGCAGAAAATGCAGATCTCTACTATGTTGGATAGAAGTAGGAGAAAAATAGTAGAGGGACTAGACCTAATTTAAGGAACATCTGCAAAAGTTCCTCTGATACAGGAAAGATTAAGAATGGCCTTCAGTAGGCAAAAGAGTTATGCATATTCTAAAAGAAGGGACGTACAGTATGAACCAGGTGATCAAGTTTTCTTAAAAGTCTCTCCTATGAAAGGTGTAGTTAGATTTGGAAAGCGAGGGAATTTATTGAACCATTCGAGATTCTTGAAAGGAAAAATGTGTCATATCGGTTGGCTTTGCCTCCTCATCTTAGCTACGTGCATCCAATTTTCCATATATCAACGTTAAGAAAGTACATTCCAGATCATTCTCATATATTACAAACCCCAGAAGTGAAAATAGCAGAGAATATTTCTTATGAAGAAGCTCCAGCTGCCATCATAGACAGACATATTAGAAAATTGCGGAACAAAGAGATGCCAATGATTAAAGTCTAATGGCAGAATCAAAGAATTGAGGAATGTACATGGGAAACAGAAGAATCAATGAGAACTAGATATCCACAATTGTTTTCCCAATAAGGTAAATTTCCAAAATTCGTGGGCGAATTTTAATAAGGGGAGAATGTAACACCCGGTATCTGATTTACCGTTACATCGAAAAAATAAATAAATAATCGATGTGAACTATAATTTTTGTGACATCAAATTAAGGATGTTTGAAATTTTTGGTGGTCACAGGAAATTGTACGAGCGGATTTTAAAGAAACAGTCCAAGAGGGGCATTTTTGTAAATAATGAGCAAAGAGGCTTATAAAAGAAGCTAAATATAAATAAGACAAAACCTTGTCTTCTTCCTCCTCCCTCGCCTACGAAAATCACCATGGAAGCTCTCTTTCAAGGTTTTCAACCTTTGTAACAAGAAGGGGAAGGAGAATCAAGCCAATCGGTCAATACAAAAAGGTAAGCCTCAATCTCGACACTTAGTTTTACCAATTGAAGTTTAGTTTCTCTCTCTTCTTTTTCATGGCTATGAAACCCATTTGAAAATTTTTATGGGTTTGATGATTTTGATGATGGATTCTTATTCTTTGATGTTTAATGACAATTAACATGAGGAAATTTTCATTTTTATGGTGATTTAGGGCTAAATCAAAACCTAGGGTTTGGAGTTCAAGCTGTCAATGGACACAGATTCTTAGGTCCTCCTTATACATTTTTTTGAGCTGTTTAACGTGTGACTTTGCACAAACTCAAAACTTAAAAGTTGTAGATACAGATGTCTAATGTATCCCTGAATGTTTTCACGAATTTAGGGTGAGCCAAACAAATGAAAGAGGCCCTGAATTGAAACTAGTTCAGAATACCAGCGGGATTGAAAAATGAAATGAAAGTTAATTGTTTGAGGACTGTGAAGTTAGAATTGGATGATGAGTTCTTCTTATGAAATTCTCAAATATGTATCATCTGAGTGCTGTATAAAGGAAATTTTAATTGGATGAGTATTTTGTGAGATAGGGCTGAATAAGTGAAGGGTGTTGCTAACTTTAGTGACACAGAAGAGAACAGAAACAGGACAGGCTTATAAAAATCACAATAAATACAAATTTCTTCATTTTTGAGCCGTATTTGGATATGTGATAGCCATATGAGTCTATTGAAAATGGATATTTGAATCACCTTAATTGGAAGAGAATGAATAAGTTACAAGGTTTTGAGACAGGAAGGGTCCAACTCATGACTGAATATTAAGGCTGATTGTGAATGGAAGATTTGGATTCCTTAATAATCGAATTAGAACATGATCATAAAAGAAAAAAAGTGAATTTATGTGTTAACTAGAGGTATGAAAAGTTTGAAAAACTTTGGACCTATGTATAAAAAGTTATGCCTTCACGAATGGGACCTACGCAGATGACTTAGTGAATAAATGATAAATATTTAATGATATGTATTAAGAAAAGAGGTTTATGTGAGAATGACTAATACGGGTATATGAATTTTCATGCATGTTACCTAATAGCTTGTAAAATCAGACGAGGAATAGAACTAAAAGTCGTACCTAATACTCCTCAAGTTCAAGAAAATTAGAAAAGAGATCAAAACCCCTGAGACAGTCGAGGTGAGTATAATAATGCTTCTATACTTGTGTAGTAATCCTTTTCTTTTATCTTGCGGTTTGTTGAATGGTCCTTGAACCTGTATGACTTATTTGATATATGACTCCATGTGTTTAGGTCTAGCGTGTTGTATGCCAGATTGACCAGATGATATTCAGATTCTTTGCATCTTCTGCTTCCCTTGTTATGATGAACATATTAATTGCACTTCTTTGATGAATCATATTTCTTGTTAGCCACGATTGATGAGTTCACAGGATACCCAGTTGATGGTGTTTATTATCAGACCATGTGCACATAGGTAACCCGCCGGTGATGGGTTTGATCCTGGTCCTACCTGGAGAGGGCAGGTCTTCAGGGGCAGGGTTAGGCCAACCTTATCTAGAATCAGAAAAGAGGAGATACGTCGTACTATCATGTCTCTGTCTCTTCCTAAGAAATTCAGAAAGTCAGAACTCAGAAATGATAAAGCTCAGAATTAGAAATCCTGTAGAGCTCTACTAAAGAAAGAAACCAGAATTTAGAAAGAACCCAAAACTCAGAAAAGAAACCAGAACCCAAAACCCAAAACCCAAAATCCAGAAAAGAATTCAAAAACCAGATTTTTTTTTTATAATAGAACAATTCATAATGATTTATTATTGATACTCACGTGATTTGCCGCATTTGAAATTTGTATCTGTTTATTCATTGATGCCATATATTGTTGCTTAGAATGCCACAGACCATTCTTGTAAAGCTAGCCTTGTGTTACCTAGCCTCATAAGCATGGTAGTATGTTTATATCTCACTAAGTCGTGTTGTAGACTCACCTCTCACTATCATCATTTCAGGGGATTAGCAGATCGTACAAAAGAGAAATCCAAGCCTTTTGAGACTCGCTTGGATAAGCAGACAAGTAATGTTTTTGACATGATGTTAATCGCAGATGCTTATAGCTGCTTCATGGTTTGTCATAATCATATGTGCATGAAACATGTATGGATATACTATGTTATTGAGAATGATGTCAATTGATGATATGAGATGATCATAAATTGGCAAATGATAAGTAGATAATGTATGTGAGAATTTCAGATTTGGATCCTTACTTCTTTCAAACCTATAAAGCAGGTATAAGGATTAATCAGACAAATGAATGAGTCATGCCATATTTTCAGTAGAATATAGAAAAGTTAGGCTTACTACGGGTTTTGGTGACATTAAGCCTACCCATTTTCTAGTGCCAACACGGCCCAAAAAGGCAGATCGTATAAGATGGTATCAGAGCCAAGGGTTGTATAAGAGTAAGGATCTGTGATCTATATGATGTACAAAAATTATTAAAGAAAAGTTTATGATATAAATATGTATATGATATGAAATATGCATATGATATTCTTGCATAAGCATGACACCATGGAGCATAGGATCTGCATCATGTCAATAGCATGTTATTTTTTTTTATCTAAATGATTTTTAATTTTCTCCATACTAGAGATGCCCCCTAAAAGAAGAACACCTCCTCAACGAAGACGAGGTCGTCCTAGGAAGGGGAAAATTCCGACTGTTGTACCTGATGTCGAGTCTATACAGCAAGACTATTTATTAACCAATCTGCTATCTCTTTTTCCAAAGTGGTTTAGTATATACTATTTATTAACCAATTTAAAATGTCTTGCCAAGTTTCCAGCTGGATTCACTCTTGCAATCAAAAACTACAAAGAAAGATTTGCAAAAGAAAGAGAAATATTTATCAAGGTTTTTAGTAGCTATCCAATCTTTAAAAAAACAAACAATTTCAAAGCCTCGGATGTACAGATATCTCGAATAACTTATGTATAGGTAGGAATCATTAATAGTATATATCTGCCCATCGACGAACCACCAAAATATGAATTCAACTGGGATCTTATCAATCAGTTTAACCTCTATTGCATTAAAGGTGTTTATCAACAATGTTTAAAGATTACTCTAGAATCATTGAGTAAACTCAATTACAGAGGACTAAATATTCTAATAACACCAGCTTATCGTACACCTATATCTACTAATTCCTTCCAATTAATCAAAACAATCGAAGAAAATTTCTCAACCATATCCGTAGTATTCAGCATATTATCAGAAGATTGGAAGCAATCTATTTATCAACAACTCCAGCAATATCCATCTCATCAATGTACCAATTATCCTTCCACTTCAAAAGAAAAAGATGACAGCTCCTCAGTGGATATAATTATTGAAGAGTGATGTAAGCAGTGATGTAATTTCAATTATGTAAGTCACTTATCTGTAGGCCACTTATGTAGACAATCCCAAAAGTAAAAGTTGATTCTCTCGACAAAGAAGTCCACTTTTACTATTTCTCAACAGTAAAAGCAGATTCTCTTGATAGAAAATCTATTTTTATTATTTTCTTATCTTTAGTTGTTTTTGGACACTTCTAATCGCCCTTTGTCTATATGATGTAATGAGAGAGCCCTCAACTCTCTCTATAAGAAAATAAAAACTCTGTTTATCATCTTTTGTCTAAAACTCTTCAAACCTCTTAGTTAAAGCCTAAAGATTGGCGTAAGAAAAGAGAACGTGAACAGCAAAACAAAAGGTATGATCAATTGTGTTTTTAGTTTTTCATCATTTTTAGATATTTCAATCTATTTTTTTACAATATTTTACTTCTGTTCTCTTTATTATCTATTTAAAATGCCTATTTGTATTACTTGTAGAAATATTCATCTAGCAATAATACATATTGAAAGAAAATTTTCATTTAGTAGAAAACTTAATAAAACTTTTATTGACACTTATAATTATTTAGAACAAATAAATGCTTCTGAAGCTACTCTTCAAAATTTTGAAGAAATACTAAATCGAGATACAGAAGACTATAATCAAGAAAGATTAGAGTTAAAACAACTCTGTAAACAATTTCAAGAACATTACAAAATCCATTATTCGTGAATAATTGTTCTATTTGTCAATTTATGTCACAATTATTTTCAATGCATAGTTGTACATTCTATAACCAATTATTAACAGAAATTATTCATTTAGAAACTTTAGTCACTAAATATAGATGAGAAAAAGAGTATTACGAAAGACGATTTAACTATCTACGATTTTTTATTAATAATAATGGTTTAATTCCTATCAAAGAAATATTAGACATTGCATTCAATCTTTATAATTTACATAATAAAAATTTAATCTATAAATATAACCAACTTACAAAACATCAAAGAATCTCTTATCAATCTAACTTACTTCAAAATGATTGAAATAATTCAAGAATCTCACACTAACAATAACAATAATACTATTTTAGATGTAGATACTCTAGAATTAACTGAATCTATAGGTGTTTTCCATATTAACACACTATTATCACAAGAAAAACAAAAACAAATAGCAAAAACATAATTAAATCTAAAAGGAAAAGATATTACACACCATCCATTTAAAAACTTAATTAATAGAAAAAGTCATTTATTTTGAAAAAATTATCCATGAAACACCTATTAGAATAAATCAATGTAATGGACATATTCACATAAGTTTAGTAGATGAAAAGTAAATTTATAAACAGTTGCAAAGTATTTTTGAAGAAAAACGACATAAAATTGGATATATACATCTTTCTACAATTCAAATTTTGTTAAAATCTACCTTTCAAGAAGGAATAGATTCTCCTATAAGAATGACTATAATTGATGAAAGAATGACTGATTTAAAAGACCAAGTAATCAGAATCATGAATGGAAATTTAGCTTAGGGAAAAATTAAATTTAATACCCGCCTTAAATTAGGAATTCCTTTACAATCACAGAATTTAGATGAAACAATTACTATAGCTTATAAATTTGATCAAAAACATTTAATGACAATAGGACAATATCCTTTTTTCAATGACTTATCAAATTATCTATGCTTTAACTAATTCTCATCATAGTATTGAATTTAAAAATACATATCGAATTTATATTGATCAATTATTTAATGATGTAGCTAAAGTAGGAATAAATCTAAGAACTAGTTTAAGAGAATTACCAAATATCAACTATCCTATAAAATTACAAAATTTACCAAGTTCTTATGATATACTTGTTTATCTTTAAGCAAAAATAGATAATTACTTAAACAAGAATCTAACCTTTTAAGCTCATGTTCAACAAGATTAGAAAAACCTATTAGGTTTACTGAACCTCTAATATCTAATAAGGAAACAAACAAAAATTCAGAACAATTTGTTCATGAATTAATTGATATTAAAAAACAACTTCAAGAATTAAAAAGTCATCTTCAGAATACGTTATGAGTGTCACTAATCAATTATCTGAATTATTACACAAACAACATAATATTGAAAATCAATTGAAAGGAATAATACAATCCTTAAATCAAAATTATCAATCATAACAATTTAATGAAATCAATGAAGTTTATAAAATATTAGAATCTTTAATTAAATGCTATGAAAATTATTTTAAATAGTATATCCAATAGATGAAAGACTGGAAAATAGAAAAATTAATAAAAAAATATTGGACCACAAATTGGTATATTCATTTAGAAACTTCAGTCACTGAATATAGATCAGAAAAAGAATATTATGAAAAACGATATAACTATCTACGATTTTTTATTAATAATAATGGTTTAATTCCTATCAAAGAAAGATTAGACATTGCAATCAATCTTTATAATTTACATAATCAAAATTTAATCTATAAATATAACTAACTTACAAAACATCAAAGAATCTCTCATCAATCTAGCTAACTTCAAAATGACTTAAATAATTAAAGAATCTCACACTAACAATAACAATAATACTATTTTAGATGTAGATACTTTAGAATTAACTGAATCTACTGATGTTTTCCATATTAATACACTATTGTCACAAGAAAAACAAAAACAAATAGTAAAAAAATAATTAATTTTAAAAGATGGACAAGATATTACACACCATCCATTTATAAACTTAATTAATAGAAAATATCATTTATTTTGAAAAAATTATACATGAAACATCTATTAGAATAAATCAATGTAATGAACATATTCACATAAGTTTAATAGACCAAGAACAAATTTATAAACAGGGACAAAATATTTCTGAAGAAAAAAATTGGATATATACATCTTTCTACAATTCAAATTTTGTTAAAATATACCTTTCAAGAAGGAATAGATTCTCCTATAAGAATGACTATAATTGATGAAAGAATGACTGATTTGAAAAACTAAGTAATCAGAATCATGAATGGAAATTTAGCTTATGGAAAAATTAAATTTAATACCCGTCTTAAATTAGGAATTCCTTTACAATCACAGAATTTAGATGAAACAATTACTATAGCTTATAAATTTTATCACGAAAATTTAATGACAACAGGGCAATATCCTTTTTCAATCACTTATCAAATTAGCTATGCTTTAACTAATTCTCATCATAGTATTGAATTTAAAGATACATATCGAACATATATCGATCAATTATTTAATGATGTAGCTAAAGTAGGAATAAATCTAAGAACTAGTTTAAGAGAATTACCAAATGTCAACTATCCTATAAAATTACAAAATATTCCAAGTTCTTATGATATAGCTTGTTTACCTATAAAAAATAGATAATTACTTAAACAAGAATCTAACCTTTTAAGCTCATGTTCAACAAGATTAGAAAACCTATAAGATTTACTAAACTTGGAATATCTAATAAGGAAACAGACAAAAAATCAGAACAATTAGTTCATAAATTAATTGATATAACTTCAAGAATTAAAAAGTTATCTTCAAAATACGTTATGAGTGTCTTTAAGAAATTATATGAATTATTAGACAAACAACTTAATATTGAAAATCAATTAAAAGAAATAATACAATTATTAAATCAAAATTATCAATCACAACAATTTAATGAAATCAATGAAGTTTATAAAATATTAGAATCTTTAATTAAATGCTATGAAAAATTATTTAAAATAGTATATCCAATAGACGAATGACTAGAAAATAGAAATTTCAAAAACAAAAATATTGGGTCAAAAATTGGTATAAGAGCCATCTAGCTCATCCTTTATAACTTTAGTAAAATCATGGAAAATATAAAACAAAATATAAAAGATTAAAAGGAAGAAATTACTCAATTAATAAATAAACTTACACTAAATAACGAAAACAAGTCTTTAAAATATGAACTTATAAAACCTGTCACTGATTAAGATGAAATAATTTATGGTTATGAATCCGACCAACAAGAGATATATATGGATCAACCAAAATCAGAAGAGCAACCCGAAACAAGTCAAAGTAGAGAAAAAAGAAAACGAGAAAATAAATCTAGTTATAACTGGAATTATAAACCTATCGAACAAGAAGAATTAAATCGTTTTGGATATTACAAAAAAGACAATAAGATGCAAAAATTTCCTACATAATATTAACCAAAACATATAATATTAGGATTAGATGGAATCCTTAATTTAGACTGCATTTTATCTCCAGAAAAATTATTACTTGAATGGTCTAACAAATTAGCATTAGTTATTCAATTAGAAAAACTTTTTGAAGGCCTAACAAATATTAGTACTTTATGGAATTTTATTACCTATAAAACTACTAGTGTAACATTAAACTTTTTATTAGATAACGAAATACGAATAAATATGCTATTGAATTTCTTAATGCAATTGAACCAATAAAAGCTTTTCATGTAGTTACCAACAAAATTTATAAAGAATTTATTGGAAAAGATATAACTTCATATAAACAAGAAATTGAAGATGAAGAAAGAAAAAAATGTCGTATGGCATTTAAATAATATATGAATACGTGATATCTGTCATTCGGAATAATACATTTGTGAATTTAAAAAATATTATTATAAATTAACTCATACAGAACAAGAAATGTATATACAAATACTTATTCAAAAATTACCTTATCTGATAAATAAAATAGTGGAAGAATTATTTTTAATAAAACAACATGATAATCTAGTAGCTTACAATCTCGGAGGTGTTATTTCAATCATAAAAGAAGTATTATCACAAAAATGTTTAGAAGCAAAATTACATAAATCACTAGAACATAAAGATATTCAACTATGTTGTTCTAAATATTCGGAAGTAACTCAACAATATAGATGTGACTTTTGTACTTATAAAAAACAAAGAAAACATAAAAATATAAATATAACAAATATAAATGGAGAAAATATCCCACAAACAAATACAAAAAATTATACAAAATTTTTTAGGAAAGGGCTTATAGTCAAACTAAACCAAAGAAAAAATAATGTCCTTAAAATAACAAAATATGTAAATGTTAGTTATGCAAGGAAGAAGGTCATTTCACAAACAAATGCCCAAAAACAAATCAAAATTAATATAAAGAAAAAAATTAATATTTTAAATTCATCATTTAAATACAATTTAAATCCTATTGAGTCATACTATGAAACAGATTCAACAATCTTTTCATTATATTATTATGCATTTCAAACTTCAGAATCAGCAACTGAATCCGAATACAACATTTATTCAAGCGATTATTTAGAATAAAAAAATTAATGCTTATATAGATACAAGTGCTACTATTTGTATAGCATCTAAAACACTGCTACAAACTAAAAGAAAAACTAAATAAACCTTTACAAATAAGAATAGTTGATGCAAGTATTAAATCTATTTGGTATGTAAGTTATAATAATAATATCATTATTGAAAATTACA
Organism: Erythroxylum incrassatum; assembly: GCA_026546855.1. NCBI lineage: Eukaryota > Viridiplantae > Streptophyta > Magnoliopsida > Malpighiales > Erythroxylaceae > Erythroxylum > Erythroxylum incrassatum. The sequence continues at coordinate 11,032 of JANVCL010236261.1, forward strand.
ATTTTATTATACCTTCAATTTATTAGTGAGAATCAGGATTGCTATTAATTTTAGGAAATAATTTTTTAAATTATATAATCCTTTTTGTCAATATTTGTATTATATAACTTTACGAACACCAATAATAAAATCCTTAAATAAAAAATCCATAATTCTCAAAATCCAAATGTAAATATTTGCATCATAGTATTAGGGATTTTGCATCATATGTCGGTATTTGCATCATATATCGTATTTCATTACCTAATAAAAAGTTTAATACTATACCAGTAGTTTTATAGGTAATAAAATTTCATAAAGTACTAATATTTGTTAAGCCTTCAAAAGGTTTTTCTAATTGAATAACTAATGCTAATCTATTAGACTATTTAAGTAATAATTTTTTTGGAGATAAAACGCAATCTAAATTAAGGATCCTATCTGATCCTAATGTTATATGTTTTGGTGTATATTATGTAGGAAATTTTCGTATCTTATTTTCTTTTTTATAATATCCAAAATGATTTAATTCTTCAAGTTCAATAGGTTTATAATTCTAGTTATAACTAGATTTATTTTCTCGTTTTCCTTTTTCTTCACTTTGACTTGTTTTGGGTTGTTCTTCTGATTTTGAACCTTTTGATTTTGGTTGATCTATATATATCTCTTGTTGATTGGATTTATAATTATAAATTATTTCGTCTTGATCAGTAATAAGTTTTATAAATTCATATTTTAAAGACTTGTTTTTTTATTTAGTGTAAATTTATTTAGTAATTGAGTAATTTCTTCTAATTGATCTTTTATAATTTATTCTATATTTTTCATGGTTTTAATAAAGTTATATTGGATGAGCTAGATGGCTCTGATACCAATTTTTGATCCAATATTTTTGATTAGTTTTTCTTTTTTCCGTCTAAATATAAAATTCAACAGTAATAAATCAACTTTCTATTTTCTTAATGTTTTAATAAATGCAAGTGTTTTATTTTTATAAATAGGATATTTTCTTTTAATAGGATTAAAAGTTCCATTGATATATTTACATTTTAAAAATATTACTAATTATAGAACTTAATGTTTAAGTGACTATTTAGAAGGAAAAATGCTTGACGGCTCTAATAATATTTTACTATCTCCGTTTTGAATTCCCTCAAAAGGACATTAACATGATTGCGTGGGCACACAGAGTTCACATTAACCGTGTATCTTCTGTAATGATGACAGCCATTAAACTAATGCATAAAACAACTTAAAAAGAAACAGACGCAAGCAAAAAGTGAAGGGGGCACGCCGCTCGCAAAATTAGACCCTTTCGGCAGTCAACTTTGACTTTCGGTATGCGTGGATTATAGAAATCCAAGTAAAGAAAGTTGTATTTTTTGGAATTATGGATACGAAGTAAGCGTACTGTGTTTTCATGTTCATTTAGAGATTCAATTACGGCGCATTTAGGCTAAATTTAGAAAGAGGTGGAGGGTTTTTTTTTAACACCCTACTCACAAGAGGAGCTAGCAGAAAATTGAATCTGAGACCTAACTAAAATCAAGCCTCGCTCTCAACTATCGAACCACACCCCTTGACAGTAAAAGAGGTAGAGGGTTTATACATAGATTTTATCCCAAGTTGTGAAAGAATGACATGTAAATAGGCAAACATAATTCATATAATTTGAACATTATATTTACTAGCAAAATGGTTAAATTAAAGGGATGTTATGTAGTTATTACTGTGTGCACAATATAATTGAGGTAGCAACTCAGTAGGTAATTGGTCATTTTCATCAAATCAATATTCACAACTGCTTCTGATGTGTATGTGAGATTCAAATTTTAATTAATTAATTAATTAATACTTAAGACAAGAGGATAGTATTTCATTAAAAAGGAGCAAACTAAAAAATTAATAGTGACCATAATGATGATATTAATATTCTGTCATCCATTAGTATGGACATCAAATTAATATTGTTCTCCAGGAGTTTCATGTATATCCTTTTAACAAAATTTCTGCTTTTTTTTTTGTTTTCCTTAAAAAAATGAAAATCTCTATAGTCCGAACCTTACAGGGTTTATTTTTACAGGCTTTGCAGTTGTCATTTTCTACACCATATGACTCATTATTTATCTTATCCTGATGGCTTGGACTCCTGCTTTGTAAAATTACAGTTGCTGAGGAGTTGGTGCTATTACTGTAATAGGTCAGACAAATTCCATTATTTGTCTTTTGAATGTTCTTTGTTACGTAAGGATAAGAAATTTAAGAAAAAATCACTTTCACGATCTCCATTTTCTCGATGAGGAAACCAAACTCATTGAGAATTTTATGTCCTAACAGTAGCTCAAATTTTACTATACTACTCCAAGATGTGATTGCTAGTACTCAGGTTTTGAAAATTGTATCAAACTTTTACTAACAAATTGCACAATTATGTTGCATTTTAGTAAAATTGACAATACCAACGTAAGGCAAACCCATCAATTATCAAATAAACAGCCGTTTGCTAGTACATCATTCTGACTCATTTGTTACGGAGAATCTCATCTGAGACCTTGGATGTGTTTCCTAGCTAGTATACGGATTCTTAACCCTCCTATCTACTTAAGTACAAAAAAAATACGGTGAATATGAGATGGGCTTAAGGACCGCTAGCTCTTCTTACCAACAACCATTCTCATTACAAAATCCTCTGTGCAGACATTAGCAATTGCATGCATCATTATCTCGAAATGTCGCGATTTCTTTAAATTATAAAGCCTCTCTTAATCTACACCACCATGCTAGTCAACATCTTCTTGTGAATCCTAACATGGGCATAGCAGATCTCACAGTGAGCGTGTTCAAGAAAAAATGGAGATCCTCTGAAACTATTCGTCTGGGCAGGAGCGATTCCCAGGGTCCCATAATGATTGACAGAAAAGCTGTGAAACCAAGGTGGCAAGTGTTTTGGAGAAAGATCACCAGAGAGAAGAAGAAGATTTTCAGTGCTCCTACGACTTTTCATGCGTCTTATGAACCTGAAGACTACTTTCAGAACTTTGATCCAGGCACTGGCTGGACAGAGCCTGATAATCTTCCTCGCTCTTTCTCAGCGAGGTTCGCTGACCCTTCAAGAATCTTGCAGTTGCAGAAGTCTGCTACTGTTGGACATGGTAATAAAGGAAATTTCCTGTAAAAATATCTATTTTCCTTTACCTGTTTATCTAAATTCCTTTCTGAGTTCATCTCTTAATTATTTCCCTATTTGTTTTAGCTTTTGGCATTTTGTAGATCATAATCTTTAATTTTGGTTAAGGTTTAGATATTGTTTGGAACCAAGAAGAAATAAAAACCAAAAGATTTGTGGAGTCAACTATTAGAACGGATGGGGATGATGTACAGGCGACTACTATGACTAATGGGATTAAATTATGGAGCCGCCGCGGAATCTAGAAACCAGTTAATAAATTATTATATATTGACAAGAACAAATTAAAACCCCTCCCCTATATGCTTACAGAAAACGGTTTCTTCTGTTACCGACTTATTGCTGGAGTTTCATGGACTGTAACGTCTCTCGATTCTTGCTTGCGTTTTCTACCGTCACGTAAGTTCTGTTTTGTCTGTCATCTCTAGAATCTGCTCAAACCAGGGCTCTTGAGACAACAAAAAGCTCCGATGCCTTTCCAACTTTTCCATCTTCAGTTACTTTAGTCCCAAGTAATTCGAAGTTCTTCTCATAGAAATTATGTTTTTAACTTTTTACCTATTTCGCTGTGGAAGAAAAAACTGGAAAAGAGAAAAAATCTCAGCATATCGCCACTACCTTTGGTTCTTCCACGTTCTACTGTCTTCTAATACTCAACCCATGATAGTAGATTCAATGTATGCTAACCAAAGTTGATTCAAAATTGTTTAATTACCAAAGTTATTTAAATACTGCAATTTCAATTTACTTTTTTTTAATGCTTGTCGATTTTCCAAGCACATAAGACATTCTTATCCTTTGAATGTCCTAAATTTCTACTAGGATGATGCAATACTGATAAAACAACAGATAAATAAGGTTTTAAGTTTTGCATGTAAATAAAGTAACAAAGTAAGATATTACGTATATATATATATATGCTGCACAAGAAGGAGAAGCTAACTCTCAAAGATAAGAAGGTCACATTTGTAGTCCTCTTTGTAATTATTAAGTGTAAGAAATGTGATAGTAAGCATTGTAACAAATATGAAAACTGTCCGAGCAATGTCATTTCATCTCATCTCAGCAAACATATCATATGAGCAAGTTCGACCAGCCTTGTTAGTAATTAAGAAACTATTGCTTCTCATGCGCGGTAAAAAGTTCTATTGTCACCCGCAATAGAATGAGCTTTTGTTCTCACATTTTTGCACTAAGTGAATCTGTCAGTTATCCATGTGATCAAGCATTTATCACTAGACACACTCAAATATAAGACAATGCAATAAATATAAACTAGGAACAATAATTGATGATGATGCTCATAATAGCAGTTAATGTTGGGTACAACTTCAACGAATAATAGGAATAACAAGAAGTAAAACATAAAAGGCAAATAGTGAAAAATGGTTGGTGTATTCATCAACAATAAGTGGAGACAGACCAGACAACATACAATATTAAAAAAGCCAAAAAAACCATGATGAGGTAGACAATAATGGACACAAACACACAGATTTAATGGACTACAAAAAAAAAGGTAGAAAACAATGACCTACCATGATGAAATGTCATCTAAGGAAAAACACATAGTGAAGAAGATGGAAGACATGTGAGATGAGGGATTGTGTCGGAAGAAAATGGGAGATTAGCGATTAGGGGAGAGGAAAATGAGATTGTGTTAGAAGAAGATAGGAGAAGATTGTAGCGTGGTGATGTCTGTGAGTCAGAGAGATTAGGGATTTGAGATTTGGGAAGAGGAAGAGGACAAACGTTGCGTTTGGGAAGAGGAAGGAGACACAACGTTTCTGTCCAAAAATGCTGCATCTGAGGGAGGAGGAGATGCAGCATTTTTGGACCTGATGTGGGACTCACCACCATGCCCACGTTAGTAATGGTAAGTCCCACATCTAGCGAAAATTAAAAAAATCATGTCAGCATTTAATGAGCCACGTAAGCAGATGATTGATGGTGCCCTTACAATGTCAGTGCTCGGAGCCTAACCTGAACAGTTTCCAAACCTTGGGGCCTTATTTGAACGTATGATAAACTTTAGGATTCAATTTGAATACTCTGAAATGTTAAGGTCTATTTTGTACATTTGTGAAAACATTAGGGGCTAATTAGCCATTTTGGCCATTTTAGCAACAATCATGTATTACAGACTTTAAGAAAGTAGGCATGATGAAATCTAAAATAGTAGTAAAACATGTAATATATTCATAGATGAAGGCTTCAAGTCATCATACAAAGAAGAATTCAATAAAAGTATAGTCAGTGGCTTAATAACTTATTAGAGTAAAATAAAACAAAATTTGAATAATGCAAACAACATTTAAAAGTAGAAAAACAAAGATCAAAAGAAAAGGCAAATCACAATTTTCCTTTTAAGTTCTATAGTTAAAACTAAATAAAAAATAAGACTACAAATTTGTAATCAAACAATAATAAAAAAATAATGAAAGCATCTCTATTACTCACAAAATGTTGTTGTGCATACTAGAATATTATGGAACTGCTTGTTATTGCTCGTTGTTTTAGTATGCACAATAACTACTCAACTTAATGGCAACTAACAAGCTTTATCTAAACTAAAACATTTATGATGACAAACATCAAAACAAAACAACAAAGAAGTAGTGGCAATAGATGAAAAGGAAAAAATGATTATTTATTTTTCAAAAGAAACAATATTGGACAAGGGTCCTAAAATGAGCAAGATATAGTATTGCACACACAAAAATGTATAAATAATTTTATATAATAAAGAAGCCTTACGAACAATATTTTATTGCACATAAAACCAATTTTATAAAACATACCAAAGCGAAGGAAACCATTGAACAAAATTATTTTTAAGACTAAATAAAGCATGACAATGAATATATATATACATATAGTAACTTAGATCAAACACACCAAGTGATGTTTTTACCTTATCAGATGTGTCAACGTGTGACTTTGGTCGCTTGCTTACTCCTCTCCAAAGCCTAAATAAATCAAACAAACTATCATTTTTCATTTAATATGAAATAAATATTTGAAAGAAAAGATACTTTGTAACTTGACATTAGTTTGGAGGGATTGTGAAAGGCGTCAACAATTTAACCAAAAATAAAACTCATTGAATTCCTTTTTAAAGAAAGAGATCTCTCTTATTCATTCTTATGAGGTCAATATATATACACGAGTAGTTCAACAGACGAAGGAATCTACTACTAACGTATCTTATCAGTTAGTTAATATCGGATCATATACAATAATAGTTAGATAGCTCATATCTTCTCTTATCTTCTCCGCGTATACCGCTAACACTCCCCCTCAAGTTGTGTGTGAACATCTGTTATGCCCAACTTGGCCAATGCATCATGGAAAGCATTCTTGGTGATAGATTTTTAAGGAGATCTGCCAGCTGATGTCGTGATTGTACATAAGGAAAGTGAATGATATTACCATCTAACTTTTCTTTAATAAAATGTTTGTCAACTTCTAAATGCTTCGTACGATCGTGTTCAACCAGGTTCTGTGATATCTCAATTGCTGCCTTATTATCACAATGCAAGTTTATGGGTAGTGTGACTTGGATCCCTGTCTTTGAAAATTCATCTTATCCACGATAACTCACATAGTGCATAAGTCATGCTTTTAAATTATGCTTCAACGTTTGATCTAGCCACCAGTTTTTGTCTTTTGCTTTTCCAAGTTACGAGATTACCACTCACTATTGTTAGATAGCCAGTAGTAGATCTTTTAATAGTCTAGTTACTTGCCCAATCCGAATATGAATACCCTTCAATCTTAATGCTTCCATTCCTCTCAAAGAATAATCCTCATCTAGTGTGCCTTTCAAATAATTCAACACTTATATAGCAACATGTAGATGATCCTCATTGGGAGCATGCATAAACTGGCTTAAGATACTCACAGTATATGTTAAATCTGGTCGCGTATGCGTTAGATAATTCAACCTTCCAATTAAGCATTGATAACTCCCTTTGTCTGTTGGAGTCTGATCTTGGTAGATTCCTAGTCTGTGATTCAATTCAATTGTCGTCTCTGCTAGTTTACATTCAATCAAAACCGTTTTTGAAAGTAGGTCCAACATATACTTTTTCTATGTGATTGCAATTCCACGTTTTGTTCTAGTGACCTCTATTCCGAGAAAGTAATTGAGCTCCCCAAGATCCTTCATCTCGAACTTTGTTGTTAAGTGTTTCTTCAAGTCATCAATCTCCTTTTGATCACTTCCGGTAATGATCATGTCATCCATATAAACGAGCATCATCGTAACTTTTCCTTCTGCCTGTTTTACAAAGAGTGTATGATCAACATTACTCTGGTTGTAACCAAACTCTTTTATAATGATTGTAAGCTTGCCGAACCAAGCTCGTGGTGATTGCTTCAGCCCGTAGAGTGACTTTCGGAGCTTGCACACTTTGTTTGTGTAATCTTGAGCACTCAACTCCTTCTGGAATGTCCATGTATATACTTCTTCCACCAATTCCCCATTTAAAAAACACATTCTTTACATCTAGTTGTTGAAGAGTCCAATCTTTGTTTGCACCAATTGAGAGTATGTTGGGACCTTGCCCTTGTGAGTCACGTGCCAACGTCCTACGTGACATCTAGGCACGCATCCCACAAGGTTGGTGTGCCCACATCAAGTCAAAACTCAAAAACGAACTTATCTCACTTACTTCCAAACAGATTTTGGGATAGCTCATAAAGGAATTTCAATAAGACTTCTTCACAACATTTGTTCCTCATTGCCTTAAGTTTTTAACGACACCAAAAACACTCAATTTGGTTCAGAAATAAAGAAGTATTGGCCAAAACACTTTCGGCTAAAATTAAACCGAGACCAAATACCACACCCGAATTCACTCCAGAAATTGAAAGTCTTAGGGCCTAAATTTAAATTTGATTCCTTCAGATAAATTGTAGCTCCATGTCTTTAGTTTGTTTAGCAACAAGAATAAACTCCATTGAAGCTCTACAAATCAAGATATCGCCAAAATACTGAAGTTTGTTCAGAAAAATATCCAACTCATACTCTTTTAACCGATCCTCTCACTTTGATTCAATCCATAATTTTCAAATTAAT
>JANVCL010239561.1:0-19214 GCA_026546855.1 Erythroxylum incrassatum
TATTGCCTTGGATTTGCTGCTTTCTTGTTTCGAATTATATCAAGATTTCACTCCTACAATGTTTTTATTGTATCTTTGTTTTATTGGGACAATAACCCACGGGAAGGACTGATTTGAGGATGTGGAATTAGTATACCGACTCGCTTTCTTCCTTCCCCCTTTTTGCTTAGTTCAATCGAAACTTTTTTAAGAAAGTGTTGCAACAAAAACAAAAAACATATTTCACAATTCACACAAGACCTGGTACCGAATTCTAATAAATAAGTATTCCCTCTTATTATGAATTTCCGATTAAATTATTATAAATTATTAATTTCCGATTAAAAAAAAATTCATTTATCAATTTATAATATTCTAATACAAATCAAATCGATTTGATTTTTTTTCCTCTATTTATTTTATTTAGAAACTATTTATTTAGAAATAAGTAAATGACTAAAAAACCAAAAACATATAACAAAAACATATAAACATAAACATATAATAAGCATATAAAAAACAGAAACATATGAAGAGGAATATTATTATATTATATCTTATTCCAAAAGTCTTTATTTTGATCTATAGGATGAGGCTCATTTTTTTTATTTCGATTTCAATTTGTTTTGTTACTGAATTAAGTAAATTTACATGCGCACAAAAAAATTTGCGGAAAAAAAGTTTCTTTTTTTAATTGGTCGTATATAATTTTATAATTGTTCATATTGATATAATACGCCTTCTTTGGTTCATTAGTAGTGTGAAGTAATTTAAGCTAGGTTGGTTATGTTATAGGGGAAAAAAGAGAACTCTTGGATTTTTTATCTCCTACTAAGAAAATGTTCATTCTTGAATTCATTTCAAAATACTTCAATTGGGATATGCAAGAAATAGGCCAATTCTGCAACTTTTTGTTCAATTTCTCATGGATTCAAATTCTCATCAGTACGAGTCAAGGGAATGGATCCCTGCCCTCTGATTTCCATATAATGGGCAGGCCCATCATAAATACCTTCTTTTAACTTCTATTCTGATAGACTGAATATCTTTCATAAGAAATCGGAGTACGATGCGTCGATTTTTTCCTGGAAATCCCCAACAAAAAATACACACTATTCTTTCTTTTCTATCGAATCGGTCATAACCACTCCCCACATTCCTCGAAATTGTGCACCACAAATAAGAGCTAATAAATAGACCGGCGATCTCATAGAAAGACATCCCAACCCCTTGTGGAAAAAAATGATTTGCTAAGACAGAAATAAAAATATCAAAATTATGCCAGGATAACTAGAAATTCCAACCAATAAAAACCCCAATGAACCTAAAAAAAGTATAAAGGCCTAACAGAAATTACTTGTTTTTTGAGATGAATTCCATTTTCACTTTAAAGAGACATACTATCAAAACAGACCTGTTTATAAAACTTTTTATCTACAAAGGACTACAATCACTAGTATGCGGTTTTGCTTAGTATAGCAAGTTGTGTCTACAACGGCACTTGTAATGAACGCTATGTACATAATCTGGTCCATTAATTTATTCTTTTGATTTACCAAAAAAAATCACTAGTATGAATTTCAAGTTGTAAGTGAATATAAATTTTTTGGGCTGTTGGAATTTTAACATAGCATATACAACAAGTTAAATGCCATTGTTCTTGTTCATAAGTGTTCATGTATTTGACTATCTCCTAAAATATCATTTTCTATCATTTTTACTAGTACTAAAGTATGCTATAACATATAAGATTACTCCAGTAGTGTAAGTTGCATGTAATAATTACTCTAGCAGCCAAATACAAGATTATAGGAGTTAAATTATACAAAATACAAACTCAACGATACTTGGAATCATCAAGCTTAGCATAACATATGAAAATGAAAAATAAGTATCAACTTAGTATGATAGACATAATCCCACCTCTAACAGCTACCAAACATTTTCCATATCAACAGTACAAACACCTTTGCGTTTAATTTTACACACTCTCCTCCTTTTCCAATGAGCATGAATACTATCCAACATGTTACGAGTGAAACCATCTCTACCTGCAAAATGAATGAAGACATAAAATTTTAGTGAGATTCGCCATCACAAAAGAAGGCACTATAACATAATTATAGTTAGATGCAAAAGATTACTTGAAGATGAAAATTGAACAAACTCAACATTCAGGCTTCCCCAACTAGAGACAACCAAAGGTAAATGAGATGACAAATTTACAAGAAGTAAGAATTAATGAAGTGAACAAAATTTACCTTTTGATCTAAATTGAGCCCCTCGTTAGTAGAATCATCTGTGATTGTACCTCCAATAATCACATTTGTGGTTTGTCCAATCCTTCCTTTTACCTTTGACTCCTCTAAACATGAAACATAAGAAAATTTCAAACCATAATTATCTAATTTATATAATATAAAAGGAAGACCAATTATACGATATCGTTATATCTAATTTGTTCATAACTAATGCTTGATGAACCCAAATGTTGTTCCAAAACTAACAATCTCTGTATTCAACAGACTTGCATATGAACATTCAAAAAAAAAATTGATATGTGCTTTTGTTATTGGAACACAAGGTTTACTCCTAATTACATATTAGATTACAACATCTAAGCTAAAATTCACACTTAATAGCTTTAAAATTTTGACACATAAGTGAGAGAGCCTAAGAACTTTTGTTAGCACTTTAACAATGATCCTTTACAAATAGCTACGTGATCCATTAAAAGGATCTTGAAACAAACTTTTTCATTTCCATTAATAAGTGTTATCGTTTCAAAGTTGGATACCTATGTAGGGATGAAATTAGTTCCACTTAATTATAAGCCAGAAATCACTAGGATAATGTTTGCACCAACCTAGAAAAGGTGAAATGACAAAAAAAAGAATCACTTAAACCACAACACATTACTAGAACTCAATTGCTAAATCTTTGATAAACACCCTGCATATAAGAAACTTCTATCCAATAATCATAGGGAAAAAATTGCTCTTTAATCTGTGGTACATTATGTGAAAAATAAGGTCTCATTCATCCAATAATCACTAGTATTAGTATATAAGAAGTATAACTGTGAACAAAAAATATATGAACACAAAATCCACCAAAAACCTACTGAAGTTTAATAGTGGTGATAATATCAAAATCTTTTTGTGCTTTTTTTAAATTTAAATCTCTCACACATCCACCCATTAAGTAGATCTTCTTTCTTGCACAATTCCTTAACTGAGTAGATTTCTTACATAATGAAAAGACAACCAAAATTGCAGTTGCAAATAGATCTTCTTGCTTGTTCAACTCAATTCCCGAAAATGAGAACCTCAATTTCTTATTCCATATGACTCACAAAAAATAGAAAAGAGTAAGATCATTTAGGCACTAAAATGGTAATACCTAAACAATTAGTGAAAAGCTAAAAATGGGTATCAATAAAAAATGAATTTTGAAGCAATAGTTACCATCTTTCTTTCTATCTAAACAACTAATTGGTTGTCACTACCTAGGAAAGGAATTGAAAAAGAACCCACCAAATTAACAGAGAGAAGAAATGAAAGGACTGAGTGAAAATGAATCATTTTCGTTAAATTACTTAAACTATATGGTAAATGGGTACCTGAAAATGCAGCCAAGATGATGTATTGTTGAGAGGCTGGAACACAAAGATGAGGCTAGAACATGAAAAGGGGACTGGAAATACAAGGAAGAGGTGGAAATGGAAGGATGACGTTGGAGGAAGCTTGAAATATGAGAGAGGAGGATGGTGGGGGATGCAGGAAACGTGAGAGGGCAAGATGGTGGAGGAGGCTGGAAACATGAGAGAGGAGGAGGCTAGAAAGGTGAAAGTGGAGGACGGTGGAGGAGGCTTCAAAGATGTGAGAGAAGAGGATGCTAGGAGACAAATATTAGATTTCATAAATAACAATCATCATTTTTGTTTATAAACACTGGAATTCTCTATGCTTTCATAAATTGTCACTAACCTTTATTGCCCTTAATTGATCGTTTTAATTTTCCTTTGGTGACGATTCTCGAAATCATCGCTATAGGCCAAATATTTGGTGACGTTTCTTCAAATTTGTCACCAAATTCATTTCTTGCTTGACCATTTTTAAAATTGTTGTCAAAAGATTAATTTTTAACGACTATTTTTCTAAAATCGTAGCTAAATGTCAACATTTGGTGACGATTTTTAAAATCATCATGAAAAGTAAACTTTTAGCGATTATTTTCCAAAACATTGCTAACCAAAAATCGATCTTTAGCTGCAATTAAAAAACGTAGCCTTTTCCCTACTTTGTTGTCGTGGTTTAAAGAGCAAAAAGCTAGGCAAACGCCTTGTGCTATATTATCATGATATCTTGTTTGATGGCACCAATCTAGCCAACACAATGTCGACTGCCACCTCAAATAGTACTAAGCTAGGTGACTACAGGTTTTGGATGTTGGTAGTTTTCGACGATCCAATGAAAAAAGATAATCATCTTCTGTCACTTTCAGTTGCCAAAGCATAAGGGTTTTAATTCCACAACATGAAATCCACTTACAACGCTTGGTTCACTTATACTTTGGTCTTTAACTCAATTGAGTACAAAGGTACCTTAAATATTATAGGAGCAGACATGATGATGAAGAAGTCTAAGGACCTATCTGCAGTTGGAGGAATAAAAGACTTCTTTATGGCCAGAGGAATTGCCACATTTGGGACAGATACTTTTTAGGGTACTAAATGTCCTTTTTTTTACAAATAAAATCTTATAACTATATTATGAACAAAATTATTAAGTTACAAAGGAATCAAAAATTGGAGTCAACTCCTCTCTAAACTCTCGATAATTACTCTCCATTTTCTACAATTCAAATTACAGAAACATTATTAGGAAGAAATTACATTCAGCGTGAAACCAAAGTTTCTAAATTCTCCATGAAGTCAGCAGTGTGCTAATGCATTTCCTTGCAAATTGATTGATTATAAACTACTCATTTATGCTTGCCATTATTGAGACTATCAGTTTGCTAAAATTTCTTTTCTTGCATGTGAATTTTCTTAAGTTTCTTTCTTTCCATACCTCTTAAAAGCAGCTAGTCAATGCCACTGAGTAGGCATTCTTATCATCCTTGGATACTAATTTCACCTATAGATGTTTAACCATTTAATCCACTATAATTCTTCATATCCTCTTTAACTTTAAAATTCTATTGCTGCAATTTATAACATCCAATCCTAATCCACCCTCTTCTTTTATTCTGCATATATATTTCTAGCTTGCCTTTTCAACTCCTCCTCCTCCTCTAATTATTACCCACAAGAATTGCTTTATCATTGCTTTAACAATCTTATAAGAACTTTTGAAAAGAAAATATAGGAGATCCAGTATATATGCATTAAAGAGAAAATAACTTTTAGTATTTGTAACTTACCTCCATATGTTAGTGCTCGATTCATCCATGATACTAGTCTTTTCTAAATTTTCTTAATCAGTGGGAAAATTCCCTATATTTGAATCTTCTGGTGGAGATCAAGAGTCTCAAATATAATATAAGGGGAGGGTTCTTGGTCATTCTAATGATTCGAGCTATATTATTAGTAAGGTGTGAAGCACTCTTCGGCATAAAAATGGTTCTTGTGGGGATTTACCCTAAGTCTTGATAGCTCCTTAAATTTTTGTAAGGCATTCATCAGTAAAGAGACTAAATTCAAGTCCACTTTACTTAGAAAAATGAGGCCATTTGCAAAATATAAACTAGTTAGAGAAACTAGCTTGCATTTATAGTAGTATTTGAAGAGAGTGGCATTTAAGACATTATGATTTAGCAGAAGAGTGAAGACTTCTATGCAGATGATGAATATGTATAGCGAATGGGGTCCCATTGCCCAAGACCTTCAAAACCCTTAAAAATTTCTATTGGAGTTCCATTAATTAGATTACCAAAAATGGGAAAGGTAATGCACGCTCTAATCCAAATTATGAACTTTTGTGGGAGCTCTAATACTTCAAATGTCTATAACAAGAAAGACTAGTTCACACTATCAAACGCTTTGCGAAGATCCATCTTTATAGAATAATTTTGTGGAGATTTTCTTTTTACATATCCCTTCATAAGGTTCTGCACTATTAAAATGTTGTCTCCAATTTGGCTGCTGCACATTGGTTCCTATTGGTTATGAAGTTCAATATTGTTTTCATTCTACTAGCCAAAAACTTTGTTATGATCTTATAAAGGAAGTTAATGTAAGCTATTGGTCTGAAATCACTAAAGGAAGATGGGTTAGAAGATTTAGGAGCTAAACAAAAATATGTTTTTATTGATTTCTTTTAGTAGAACACCATTATTAAAGAATTAATGCACTATTTTATTAACAAATCTTCCTATCTTTGACCAAGTTTTGTGGTAGAAATTGCGATTAAATCCATATGGTCCTGGAGCTTTCATTTCATTCATTTTGAAAACTATATTTTCAATTTCCCTGTCTTCTATTGTTCTAATTAAATTTGTAACTTCTTCCTTGGAGATTATTGCAGTAATAAACTACCTTATAGATTCCGTAGTGGAACATGAAGGCCTCTCAGTACCCAAAAGGCTTTTAAAGGATTTCACTACTTCCATTATAACATCTACTTGTTTACAAAATAGTCGACCATTGCCATTAGTTATAGAGCATATCTTATTATAATTTTTCCTAGTTGATAGAGCACTGAAGAAAAATTTCAAGCACTTGTCACCTTCCTTTATTCAGTTAACTCTAACTCTTTTTTGCATTAGATAATAGTGATTATCTAGTACTTGCATGTAATTTTTAAACGCTTTCTTCTCCTCATTCAACAAATACTAATCTTCATGGCTATTTGCTATTGACTTTTGTAGAGAGGAGAGTTTTACACTAGCTTTTTCAATCTCCATTCTAGTATTTTGACTTCTTTTGGCATTCAGGATGTCTAATTCTTATTTAATTGCTTTTATTTTCTGCAGACAAACATATTGCTTGTCTCTATTCACTATTTCTTCTAAGCTTCTATTTATAAATTCTTGAAATCCTTTAACATTGGCAAGAAAGTTATTGAATCTTGAAGCAAACTTAACTAACCTTTGTTAATAAATTTTCTATTGTTATAGGAGTATGATCCGAGAGGTTTGGATCCATGAAAAGAGCTTTGCTTGTAGTGAAAAGAGTTAGCTAGTCCATATTCACAATGGCCTTGTCTAGTTTCTTTCTTATGAACCATTTGTTGGATTGCTTGTTGCTCCATGTAAAAGTGTGTCCCTCAAACTTAAGGTTAGTTAGTTCCACTTCCCTAATGCAATCGAAGAGAGCCTAGCTGTAATTAAGCAGATTACAATTGCCATTAGCTTCTGATTTGTAGAATGTGGTGTTGAAGTCTTTACATACTAGTCAAGGTCCTAAGCAATTTCCTTTTACCCTTTTTAAAGTGCTCCAAATGTCAATTCTTTGAAAAGCAGTGTTAAATCCATATACAAAGGTTTCAAACATTGAAGAGTTCTCTATCTTGAAACCACTTTCGGGTGTATATGATAGGCCCTTATCTTGCAATGACTAAGTAACCTACCCAGCACTCCACGATGACCCTCCATTTGATATCCAAATAAGCTGAAACGTTCCCGTGAAGCCAAGCCTATTGCCTGCCGTTGTTAAGGAAAAGCTTCAACTCAACAAAAAGAAATGTAAACAATGGAGTTTTGTTTTTCAGTTTATTAAAAATTTCGGCCACACAACAACTGTATTTTGGCATCCCAAAAAATTCAAAGTCTTTATAAAAGTTCAAAACACTTATATTATTACATCAATTTCTCAACTACAAATTGTGGACTTCAAATCCACTCACATGCAACCTCAGATAGTTACATCAATAAACTTTGAAAAGATAAAACAAAATCATGCATTGCATTTAAAAGCCTTTATGCACATCCATTCTTTACACAAATGTACATTCCAAAGCATGTTTAAAGATATGCAATATTTAAAATATATATATGTACAAGGCAAAAATGCCTACACAATAGCACGTGACGTAGTTGACTACTCGCAATATGGAGTTCCTATTACTGAAGCCCTTGATCATGCACCTAGGAGGTTTTATTTAAAAACAAAAAGTTGAGTGTGAACTAAACGAGCCCAGTGAGTGTAAATAAAATTCTTTGCAAATCATTTGTAATCATTGACACCTCCCTGAAAGAAATTAATTTCATCTAGTATAAGACAATACTATTATAAAACATATAACCCTCTTAAAGCCAAATTTCTCAATTTTACTTTTAAAGCAAATAGTAGTGGCATTATTTATTGTCATGAACTTCTTATGTGATATAGCCCACCATAAAATTCTGTGCACTATGGTACCCTTAGGCATAAGGTCACGCAACAGGTTCTACATCGCTTACCTGTGACTGGTTAACCACTGGTTACAAAGTTGGTCCTACATCACTTACTTGTAATAAGTTAACAACTATAGATCGGTAGTTACAATGGTAGTTCTGCATCGCTTACCCGTACAATTTTGGCTAGCACTTTATATCCTCTATACATGTAGAGGGTGACTCATTGGACTAGACTATTGATAAACACAATACCACTCACTGTTAGTAACTGAACCCCCCTCGAGACACTTCCACGCACGTTTGGAATACTCTAACCGGTATAATATCATGTAATGAGCCTAACGGTTACCATAGACTAAAACAAAATCAATTTTCGAAGTACTTTAATTTGTGGCATAAAGCTTAAGCCATTTTGTAAAGAAATTTATACAATTTTGAAATCAAAAACAAATAGGAAATGTCTGAAGCCTGTCACAATCGTGAAACTATCTTTGGCCTATGTACATTCAAAAGTTTCAACTTCTTTCAATTTCATAATCAAACAATTGAATGCATAATTTTAAATCACATGCTATCAATACTTTCGCAAAGAAGTTATTTAAATGAAACAATTAAAATGCACTCACCGTTTTGCAAACTTATTGCCAAGCACACTCATAGTGCCTTTCCTTTATATATACAAAACACATTTTTCTTAGTCATTTATTTCCAAATTTGGAAATAAGACATTAAAACTACAATTCAGTTTAACCAAATTCAAGATTAGTATTTAATCGCATAACATGTATGTTAATCGGATTTATACTTATTTTCATAAGCTAACCTATTAGTCTTTATTTCCAAATATAACTTCAAATTTCACTTAAACATCGTATTTTACCCATTCTAACTTACTAATTTCTTCAAAACACAATCTCACCCAATTTGATTCACCATATCACAATCATGCATAATGAGTTACGGTTATGACCCATGTCTAGAATTCATGTCTCCACTTGCTCCTTAATTTTCACATATCAAAAGTTTAAATTAGGTTTTGAAGTCTTCTATAAATTTGTTCCCCTATGTCTCTATTTTCCTTATCATCAAAAATCATGTCATTTAAGCTTTTAAATTATGAACTATGTACCAAATATCACAAGCTACTTTAACACAGGGATAGTATCATGTTACCATAATCAATCTCAATTTTCAATATCATTCAGCTAGAATTAGTCTATGTTTCTCCTATATGTTTTAGTACTATGTATTAGGTTTCATTTACAGTTAGAATCACATAATTTTTGAGGTCTGTAGTCTAAGTTAAGGATAAAACACTAGGACTGTTCAAGTAAACCGAGAATCCTAATAAAACATTTCACTAAACATAGTTAGGAAAACTTACCACTTTCTTTCAATCTTTTGGAAAATTGCAAGCTTTCTTCAAATCATGCTCCAAACCGTGGAAAATCAGCTGCACACCCTTCTCTCAAGCTTGGCCAAAAGCCACCTTTGGCTCTCCTTTTCTTCTTTTGTATTTCACTCACGGGTAACTGACTTTCACTCTCACGGTTATGACAAAAAGAATGAAACAATCATTTTGAGCTTACTCTTTTAACACATGTCATCTTCCATCTGAATCATGAATCCACTACTCAACATGTAAAAAGGCCAATTTGCCTCTAATCACTATGCAAAAAGACCAAAATTTTCCTTAATGAATTTAATTAACTGACTAACCGAATTACATTCAGAAAATATTCCGCAATGGACTTATCATCAAATTGACGACAAAATACTCGTATTAGGGTCGATATGTATTCACTAGATGCTTTAAAAAAATATTCAAATGGGGTTAAAACCATCAATATCCATTATTTTCCAAAAAGGATATTTTAAGTTCTAAACTTCCTAAATTCCCAAAATCCATCCAATCAGAATTATTTTTGATTCGTTTCAGTACCAATACACTCTAATCTTATTAAGAATGTTTTTAATTCTTTCAGGGTTGAGTCCCCAAAAATCACTATTCATGCAAAAAATACTATTCACCGAACATAAATATTTACCTTCATTGAAAGGAAAGTTTTGGGGTTTTATAGTATGAATTGTTCATTAGCTTCTAGTTGCTCCACTTTCATTAGGTCATCATTGTTTGAAAATGGATATGAAGTTCTATGAGTATTACTAGACAAATATCATTACTATTTGTATGTTTCTCTCCCTCTCTCTCTTTATGTTAAACATTACTTGGTTCTTATTTTGTGATTGCACCAAATAATTCAAATAGCTAGCTTGATCAAGTAGTTAGCCAATAGGTTTTTTGTTAAATGGGTCTTTAAATTTTTAAATAAGTAGCATGTCTAATATATATATATATATATATATACACACACACACACACGTGAAACCAACTTCCTTTTAATGGTGAAGTTATATTTGGTTTCATGTACTACAGCTATAGCTCAATGCCTCAATTTCTTACTTTGGTCATGCTAACTTGCAATAGGATTTTACTAAATGCAATATGAATCTTATAATTATAATCTCATTATAATTTCATTTGCTATGTATAATTATCTCATAGACTTTATCATATACATCTAAATATGTGTAAGATAAAGAATACCTTTAAATAATTTATCACTAAATTATCACCAAAGCGATTGGCTGTAGAGAATAAAACAACATCAATATCTTACTCTGTCCGTGTAATTTGCAAAAGGATTTTACTTAATTCTAGAATTCTATTCTCTCATTGTGGTTACACTTTTGGGGTGTGCGGGTGAAGTTTTACATTCTCAATTAAATTTTATAGCTTTTTTCTTTTAATATCTTTTTGAGGAACATTGCATACATACACTATGAATTCAGAATATCGTCAAGCTTGCTAAGCAATCATCAATTAAGACAATTTTTTTCGAGTTGAACGTAGGCATCTTTTCTTGATTTAGTTGTCCTACTATTTTAGTAACATACTTAGTACATATTTATATGGTCATTATTTTAGTGACATTGATAGCTGTAAGCTGACTACTATTGTATAAAATATTCTGATATATTGATAAATAATTTGAAGTCTGTAGAGTTAATTTAAACATATTAACTTATCTTTCTTCATAAAATTTATTGTCGCATCTAAAATGAAAGTGAAAAAGTATGTGCATGTTGACATAACCATCCGATATACTATATTGATTTTTTTAGTATAAAAAGAAAAATAATAAAGTGAGTACACAAAAATTTATATGATTTAAATAAAAACAGAGTACAATAATTGTATATATAAATTATACTGTTATATGATTAAATTTTAGTGGTTTCAACAGTTATTAATAATTATAGTTAATATTAATTAAATTATACTTTCGTGATATATATAGAGATAATTTAGTTAATATTGATTATAATGACTATTAACTCCTTAATTTTTTTCTTTTTCCATATTAGAATAGCTACTCTATAGGCTTTGATAAGCATGTTCCCTCAAACCCAAAACACTGGTACAATTTTCAAATTTAACTACCAGAAATTCAACCAAAGAAACTTTAATTTCTTGTCATCTCCTCTGCCCCAACAAATTGTCTGATGTCAATGAAATTGTGATCTGGTGATTTCTATTCCTTTTCTCTCATTAAAAGTTAGCAAAAGAGACTAAGGAGAATGGGCTTCACGACAGCGGTGATGGATCCAGGTGGGGAGTATGCCATTCTACTCCACATTGTTTGCAACATTTGTTTTTTGTTTGAAACTCACATTGTTTGCAACATAATATGGAAAGGATCAAGCAAGCTTCCACAAATAATGCATTTAATTTGAAATGGTTGTGCCTAGTCCCCACTTCATCACCATTTTTGGAGTAGGAGACCAACTCTACTGGAATTTCCCAAAACCATTAAAAGAAATTGCAACCACTATCGTTGTACTGTCCAATATGCCACCATACTTAGAGATTTTACAAGCTAATCGATTGAACATATTAGATCAACAATAAAGGTACAGGTCAACACCCTCAATGGGCATGAACCATATTATATATAGCTCCTGATGGAGGATAAACTGTACCTTACAATTTAAGAGATTCCACTACTCAAGCATGGCGACGGGAAAGCTTGTAAATGTGGTGACTCTCTTTTGGATTCTCATCCTTGTGCTGGTTTCTCAATCTGTTTCAGCTCGAAAAAAGTCATTGAAACATTTAGAACCCTGCAGGAGACTGGTACTATAGTATCATGATCTGCTCTTTGACGGGGTGAATGTGGCTAATGCAACATCAGCCACTGCTGTGAATGAAACTAAACTAGGCAACTTCAAGCTTGGGAAGCTGGTTATTTTCGATGATCCCGTGACAGAAAACAACCATCTTCTTTCTCCTCCAGTTGCAAGAGCACAAGGGTTCTATTTTTACGACATGAAAACAGATTATAATGCATGGTTTGCCTACACTTTGGTCTTTAATTCTACAGAGCACAAAGGCACTCTTAATATAGTGGGAGCAGATTTGATGGCAGCGGATACAAGGGATTTCTCGGTGGTTGGTGGGACTGGAGACTTCTTCATGTCTAGAGGGATAGCCACAATTACCACAGAAGATGCTCAGGGGATCAAATACTTTCGCCTGAAGATGGACATAAAATTGTATGAATGCTATTAGTCTTACGCTACGTGTGCACTAGACATTACTCTTAAAGAATATATTTTGTGTGTTTGAATCAATAGACTGAGTTTCCTAGCTAGATAGCCAAATTGGTCAACATAGCTACTCTGACCTCACAGTGGCTCATTGCGACCTTGAGAAGGGAAAAACAAACAAACAAACAAACAGAAAAGTCATTGTGAAAGAATGTTTGTGGAGTGTCTTCCGATCAGCAACATAAACTTTATCTCAGGGTGCCAAACTATTCCCTTTTGTATCGGTACATGTTTATTAAAGATGTCATGTTGCAAGGTCAAACATTTTGAGACTTTCTGTATCTCAACTTGGAAAGTATTACATCACTTGAATTAAAATTTTTAACAGGCATTTGGCATCATTAGAAGATATCAAGGTTCATAGTTGTCAGTAAAAACACAGTATCTGAGTGGGTTATGAATTTATAACATCATATACATAGACAAAATAATGGCCTAAGCTCTGATTAACTTTTGTCTTAAAATGAATGGGGGTTTTTATTTTTTACAGAGTCTTCATTTGCAAGCCATTAATGTATTCTTTCATTTTTCAAGAAATCAAAATCATTTATTTGCATATTTTGATAATTATTAGTGCTAGCCTCCATACATTTTCTACAGTATAACGGGGCTTGTTCGTCCTTCGGTTATCAATATGCAAAAAATTATGGTGATTTGTTTTTTACTTGTCATATTCTTTTTATAATATACTTTATCATAAACTAAATATATATTATTTATTTATTTAATATTATTACTAATAATTATTATGACTAATATAATTTAATTATTAACTTTCTTTTAATTTTTAATTAATTTCAAAATTTATATATATAAATATTTTAAATTTATGAAGTTAACATCTTACGATAACAACAACAATACCTAGTAGAAAACTTGTTGAGACGCGCGGTCTGAGAAGGTTCAATAGTAAAATCTTATCCCTAACTAATAGAGAGATTCTTTTCAAATGATTCACATGAATTAATGAAAAATATAAATAAATAAATAATAGTAATTAAAATCATAATAATAGTTAAAAATAAAAAATAAAATAACTAATAATAAAAAGTAATTATCATTATTGTTATTATTATTATTATATTAATAATAATAATAAAACGTAAACATGATAAACATAATAATGATGATGATAACAATAACAACACTAGAAGTAGTAGTAGTAGTAGTAATAATAATAATAATAATAATAATAATAATAATAATAATAATAATAATAATAAGTAATTCCCTCTTAGGCTAACTACAATATGCAAGAGCTAAAAGATTAATAAGAACTACCAGGATCTCTTCACAACAGTTCCTTTATCTTAATCCTAGCACGCTAAAGTTTTCTACTATGCGTCATGTAATTGGTATGTTTCAAAATTGTCATAACATTTTTTATCACCTCCCCTCAATTCTTGTTAGGTCTCTTTATTTTTCTCTTGCAATCTTTAAGTAAAATCCTCTTGCATCTTATCACTGGAGCATATGTGTGCCCTCTTTTAACATATCCAAACCACTTAAGCATTCTTTCTCTTAATTTGTCCTTAGGATGAAATTCACATTTTAAATTATTTAAATACAAATAAAAGTAATTATAATAATTAAAACATATATTAATAAATAATTACTAGTTTAAATAAAAATTTATAATTTTACTTATTTAATTTTATTTTAGTTAAATATAATATTTTTAATAATATTATATAAGATGTTAAAGCAAAATTCTTTACTTAATTAACTTATCTCTAAATTTTATTTAATATTTAATTAGTGTTAGCATTAAAAGTGGAACTATATTAATATTAACAATTAAATAGAGTTTTGTTTTTATTTAAAAATAGAAACAACATTAGAAAATAAAAAAAAAGTTAGCATTAAAAGTGCAACTATATTAATATTAACAATTAAATTGAGCTTTGTTTTTATTTAAAAATAGAAACAACATTAGAAAATAAAATAAAAAATCTAACTACTTGTCCTTTGAAGTGCAATGGAAAATACAACAATAATATTTCACATTGGGGCTAAATACATATGAGTTCCTAAGATATTTTATTTTTACGTTTGTTTTCATATTGTACATTACACTATTCACTTTTTAACGGTCACTTTAATCTTGTTCTTCACAGCGTCAATACAAAAAACTAAACAACAAAAATATAGTTTATACATTTTTTATGATGGGATCAAGTATCTACCCAAGCTACATAAGTTTCTAAGTAAGGAAGACAAGAAGATAGGCTTGCATAAATTGCAAAGACTTTAAATCAGGTGCTAAAAGTTACGGTGATCACAAGGTTTTAAAAATGTCGCAGAATGTTAGACCATCCGTGATGTTCTTTAAAAATATCGCAAATTATCCAAACTTTTATCGACGTTTTTATAAACGTCGCGGAATGTTAGTGTTTTCTATGACATTTTACATAAAACGTCACAGAAACTTTTTGCCTAAATCACATTTCGCGACGTTTTTTGTAATACTTTTTTAAAACGTTGAAGAATACATTCTGCGACGTTTTTGAATATTCTGTGACGTTTTAAAAATGTCACAAAATGTCTTGTTTTCTTATAGTGATGTCTCATTATAGTTGGTCCATTTGTCAATTAATTACTAGTCCATTTGTTACCAATTTAACTATGACAAATGTCACTTAATTTTAGGCTTAATCATCCTAATTTTCGTGTATCATTTTTTTTTACCACTTTTTAGGCCAAATGTACATTTAATCCATTAATCTCTCAATTAATAACATTTCATCCCAATTTACTAACTAAAATTCGAGCATACTTTCAAGATATACCAAATCACAATTCACATCATGTTCACTTAACTTCTTTCATACCTCAAAATAAGTCAATTGAGTACGTATACTATATTTGTAATGTGTTCAAATATAAATTCATGTATGAATGCTAATGTTATGCAAGTATATGCAATACTTAATCCAGGGTTAAACCCTAAACATGTTATGGAAAATACAAGATCACATAGAAATCCTCATTAATTCATGTATGAATGCTAATGTTATGCAAGTATATGCAATACTTAATCCAGGGTTAAACCCTAAACATGTTATGAAAAATACAAGATCACGTAGAGATCCTTATTAATTCATCTTTCATAACCTTTAGCTTTTGTAGCATTAATAAACGTAAATACCAAAAACAAAAAATATCATTCCTTTCAACACCACCTATAAGAGTTCTGGATGTTGTAATAAGGAATTAAAGAATCTAAACGGATCTCTCCTCTTAAAACGTGTCAGGTTAGGCTAGATCTAGGGTATGAATATAGATTAAGGGGTTATTAAAAGAAGCAGTGCTAATAAAGAACTAACTAAGCAACTCATTTTTCACCAAGCTCTTATCTAGCTTTTCCTGAATGAAACAATCACTAGATTGCTTGTTGCTCTAGGTATAATGATGTCTAGTATGTTACAAATCAATAATCCCTAAAGTGATTGTGAGGTGAGACAATTTATGATACCTGTGGGAGCTTCCCCTCCCTTAAGCTTCTAATGGAGATAAGATACAATTGACGTCCCTAATCATCATCCAACAGGAGCTTACACTGGAGCTAATTATAGTGAATAAATTGGATTAAATATGACCAATTCCTCAAAAGGAAGAATTTAGGATCAAAAGAAACAATGATCATACCATTGATGTGAGTAGAATGATTGATTATGGTGATCCAATCCTTATCCAAAAACCATAGCGCCTTAAGCACAGATTCCTATTTTATTTTGTTCTCTATATACCAATAAGCTCATTTAGCAAATGTGTCACTAGCCTTCTTCCTCTTGTACTTAAGACCAAACTTGCTAGTGCTAGGGTGCATGATTGTAGTCGTACCTTATTGAGCTTCCAACTCAATATTGGAGTTATTTAGAACTGGATGTTGCTCTTTATGCCACATATCATTGAGGGATCTAAATCCATAGCTGCAAAGTTAATTGGAGGAGAATCTGCCAGAGTAATAGTATTCTGATTGTCAAGACCCTAAACAGCCTTCTCGACATCATCAGTTGTTCCTTTAGGACTCATAAGAGAGTCCAAGTTTGCCTCTGCCAGCACCTCATCCACCATATCATCATTTAATGCTCCAGCTAACCTCTTTTTAGGGGGATTTAAGGGTATCACTTTCAAATTACGTAGAGACTTTTGATTCTTTAGCCTCCATAACTTTTAAAAAAAAAAAAGAATTTTTCTTCGTGGGCTTCTATAAATAAGAGACCTTGATCACATCCTCCGCTAACTTACTATCCTCATCATATCTCATAATCTTAACTGAGTTAGGAAGCTCCAACTCCAAACGAATAAGCTCAACACATAGCCTAGTAGACCCAATCCTTTTGAGGGTAGTAGTGTTCTCATCTAAATTCGTTGGCTTCCTTATGACACTAGCAATATAACTAAATCCTAAAGAGGACCACCACTCAAGTGGCACCTTACAGAAATTTGCCCATACTAGAATTATAGCAAGCTTAAATCTATCTAGTGTAACACTTGGTTTCCATTTCCTGACTATCATAAGATTACCAAATATGTGTCAAAGCCCCAAATCAATTGGTTTCCATTTCCTGACTATCATAAGATTACCAAATATGTTTCAAAGCCCCAAATAAATAACTCTTTGAGAGAAATCAATTTCACTTATATACGTGTTCACTAGTCCAAGTTTCCTCTAGTTTGCCCAGTTTTCGAACAGGAGGTAAGTCGGCCTCTTGTCGATAAAGAAACCAATGATGGAAGCTTGCCATTTCTTAGCTCCCGTACGGAGAATCTCAGAGAGCAGGGATATAAGTTTACCATTACCTGAAGGCTCAAATTAGTGGGGTTCTTGTCTGGATCTCTCACCACCTTGCTCCATGCAAGTTTTAAGGAAGTTCAGCTGAGCCACAAGGGACTTTAGACTTCACATTCTATCCCTGGGAGTGAAGGAAAGTGAGAACCAGAAGTTGCGGCGGAAGGAAGACAGAAGATCTGGGACGGGTGTGGAGACAGATGCTGCCTTTCAAGTTACCAGAAACAGAAACTATCTGACAAAAGTGGATGGTGACGGGAGAGGAAAGTCAAAAAGTGGGCTGCTTAAAAAAGAAAGAAAGGGGCGCAATTGAACCCGTCAAGTAATGGGTAGAAACAAGAATGGGGCAGAACCAGAGAACTGAGAGTCTCTCTCTCTGGCACATTTTTTCATTTCCTAAGGTCAAAGATGGACGTTTTGGAACCATTTATGCATGGATACAGCAACTCCGCAGTCCATTTATTTCCAGTTTCCTAACAAATATTATTTTGCAGTTGCTGCAGCCTCGTCATCTCTGTGTGTCATTGCTAGAGCACTGGAGTTGCAACTTTGGTAATTGCTTGCATCTAGGTAGTTTGGTTTCAGTCTATTAATCAGCATAAGTTGGATCTTTGCTGATATTCACTTCAAAGGAACTTATTTTCAAGCTAATACAGTACCAAAAACGAGAGATTTCCTGCTAATTAGTGAAACTATGTTTTTCATGTTTCCGTTTGAGATTAGAAGTTTGCATGAAAACAACAAATATGACTAATAGGAAAATTATCCTTCTCATTTAATATTGAGAAGCGAATCAAATGGCTTCATTGACGCTCTTTAATCATATTTAGGGATTGCTCTTCTTTACTTGGCACAATCTTACTAAAGAAGGTAAACTAGAACTCTTAGCCTGCACCTCTATTGAAAAGCATTATTCATCGGAACGTTTCCCTTCATGCGTTTGTTAAATTTTACTTCAACGGACACTACAAGAAAATTTAGTTACAACAACTATTATTAATGGTTACTAAAAGTAAAAAAATGATCGTTAAAAGTTATAGCGACCAAAATCAGGTTGGTCATAGGTGGTCACTATAAGGTTGTTACTAAAAGTGCTCAGTGACGAGTTATTATGTTGGTCGTTAAAAATGTATTATTAACAACCATTTAAAATTGATCACTAAAAGTATAATTATTAGCGACCAAATTTATACTTGCTAATGTAAAATTACATGGTCGCTGTAATGTTAGAATTGTTGCTATAATTATGCATACTGCGACCAAATTATTTTTTTTGGTAAAAAATAATCTTATAGCAACCAAGTCATTGGTTGCAGTTATTTTTATATGGTTGCAACAAATATTGTATCAAAGTCCTTTTAGTAACCATGTTGTGACAACATGATTCTGTTGCTAAAAATTTACTTTTAGCAGCCAAGGCATTTGT
>JANVCL010240187.1:0-19198 GCA_026546855.1 Erythroxylum incrassatum
ATGAAGATGAATTGATAATGTCTAATAAGGGTTCAATGAAAGAACCCTTCAAGGTAATATGCACGCTCACGTTTCATCCGGGGTCCAACAGATGTATGAATCCGTAAGAGGGTTAAGTTCTGAAAACGGGACCCAACATGATTGAATTAAATTCTCAAATTAGTTTCGTGCAACTTGAATTTCTGTTATTGTTTTCGACCTTAGAATTCAGGATTAGATTAAGTCCTTCCTCATGGGATCGAAACCTTTGATACTACGCTAACGAACCGTGCACTTGTAGATTATCAAGGGCTAATAGTTAAAACTTACACAACCAAAACTCACGATCATTCATCAATATGAGTACCACTACTAGGTTGTGGGACTGAGGGAGAGGAAGAAGTCACACCATAAAATTTGGTTCCCATTTCCAACTCCACCTTCTCACTTGCACCCTACTGATCATCTATACCAAAAGAAGAATCTTTCCTAAAACATAAGATCACATTTTCATTAAAAGTAACATCTCTACTCAAAATAATCTTCTTAGAATTAGGACACCATTAATGATATCCCTTAGACTCAAAATCATAACCAAGTAAAATGCATTTAACAACTCTAGAAGCTAACTTCCTATCATTAACATGGGCGTAAACAATTCATCTTAATACTCTAATAATGAAGTAGTCAACAGGATTGCTTAACCATTCTTCTTATGGGATCTTGAAATCGATGGAGGAGTAAGGAAATCGATTGATAAGATAACAAGCTTTAAAAGTAGCTCCACACCAAAGCTTACAACGATGCCACAGTCCAGCATTAGAGAGTGTTCACCGAGACCTCCCAGTAATAGTTTTGTAACCCCATTCTAATGGAGCTTCTTGACCAATGTCTTGTGTCTGCCAATTCCATGTTGTTCACTAAACTTTGTGAAATTTGACTCATAAAACTCTAATCCTCTGTCAGTAAGAAGTTCTTGATTCTCAACAAGTGCTTTCCACTTCTTGAAGGCAGGAAAGGCGTCATGCTTGTGATGAAGAAAATAAACCCAAACCTTGCATGACAAGTCTTCAATGAGGTTCATCATATAATGACGTCTAATATAAGATTAACCTTAGAAGGACCCCAAAGATCAAAATGAATGTAGTTAAGGATGCCCTTAGTACGATGTGTTGTAATGGAGAAACTAACTTGCTTTTGTTTCTTGAAGACACAGTGTTCACATAACACCAATTTATTGGCACCTTTGTCACCAAGGAGAACTCTCTTACTTAGAAGCTTCATACTGTTCTCACTCATGTGACCACATATGCCATAAACGAGTGTTATCATCATCAGATAAGGTTGTAGAAACAGTTGGTGAACCTATCATAATAGTACCCTACAAGAAATATAGATTGCTATGTTTGGTACCTTTCAACAAAGTACGAGCACCTTTGGACACTTTCAAAACTCCACCTTCAGTCGAAAACTTATACCCAAGAGATTCAAGAGTGCCCAAAGAAATCAGGTTATGTTTTAAGTCAGGAATATTACGGGCCTTTGTGGACTTCTAGACAATACCATCATCGGCCTTAATCTGAACTGTACCAATTCTAGCAACAATGAATTGGGTGTTATTACCTATCAAAATAACACTAGAATCAAAAGGCTCATAAGTACTAAACCAATCCTTGTGAGGACACATATGATAGGTACATCCATAATCTAGAACCCACTTAATTTTATCCCTCCTTTTAGTAGAGGTAGCAAAAAAATGTTACCATCAAAATTTAAGTACGTAATATTAGCTTTAGCGAGTATTTATGGTTGCTTCTTCTATTCTTCTCTATCCTTTTTATTTTTCAATTTATAACAATCATCAATTATGTGCCCAGGTGTCTTGCATTAATAATAGAAATTGTCGGATTTACATCCTCTAGACTTTAATCTAGATATGTATCTACTGGTACTCCCTGTTTAAAATTTCCTACCTTTAACAAACAAGCCTGTAGCTTTATCACTAACATAAACTTCAAGATCAATTTATTCTTTGGACAGCAAATTTGATTTGACATCCTCAAAATACAACGCATCATTATTGCTACATAGCATAAATTCTTTGAACCGTTTATAAGTAGGTGGTAATGAGACAACCAACGACGCAACCTTATTCTCATCATCAATATGAACTTCTGAATTCTCCAGATCAGTAATAATATAATTAAAGTCATAAAGATGGGTTTGGATAGCCGAAAATATCTTTTCATCCAAACCCTCCCACAGCTCATCAGTTATAGACTCGAGCCTTTGTGCCTTTCCGTCTAAAACATTTTTTAATCCATTTTGAAAAAGAACAGCTTTCATCTAAACTTGCTATATAGAAAAATTAATCTTGCCATCAAACTTCTTGATGTGGAATTTAAAGAGGATAGAAATCCTAAAAAAATTCCCAAATGAGTAGAAGCTCTGATATCACTTGTTGGAGCTTATAATAGTGGAAGCAATTAAGATCAAATCAATTAGAGAATACAGAGAAACAAAATAAATAGATGACACAAGATTTTAGTGGGAAACTAGAGTGCTTGGAGAAAAACCTACAAGACTATAAGGAGAAAATTCCACTATGAAAATAATAAAGACATTACAAATCCCCTAAGTAGCTGATGGGATTGAAGAGCAAAATAATTTCACTCACAAATCCTCTCTTTAAAATTTGATGAGAATAAAAACTTTCTCTCAAAGCTACTATGTAGAAAAAGGGATTGATTTATAACAATTGTATCTCAAAATAACCTACCCTAGAATAACTGACTTAGGTGTGGCCTAAATAATATATACTATAGGCTTGAGATAAAATTGGATAAAAACCACATAATTTGAGGCACTAACCCAATAGTATGGACATTGGACTAAAGACATCAAATTATGAAGATAGAGAAAAGAAAAATTCTACTATTTTTAAAAGTCTTACAAGAAGTTTGAGATATTTACATGTACGAGGCTTGATATTCTTTATTCGATTGGAGTATATGCCAATTTATGGAAGCTCTTACCTCCATCTATATGAAAGGTGATAAGAGGACTCTTTGCTACCTAAAAGTTGCATTTGATTTGGGACTATTTTATTCCTCTGATGAAAATTTAAAACTTATGAGATTTTGTGATAATGATTTGGTAGAAGATATTGATGCTAGAAGGAGTACAACTAGTTTTGCATTTTTAAGGGTAATTGTGTTATCTTATAAAGTTAAAAAAATAACTTATTGTTAAATTTTCAATGGGAAGATGAAATCTTTGGTGCAAAGAGAGTTAAGGGTGCACCTAATGTGTCGTAAGTGTCTTCACTCGACATGAATTCACCAAGTTATGATGTTCATATATATGACATATCAGTAGTTTACTAGTTTCATTTGCCTTAGAACTATTGGTGCTTCTATATAGTTTACAAAAACAACGTTTGATTGAACTTTCGAGCAGAAATTTTAACCCGGTATCTTTATTTCTCTCAATAATATGTTTTTTTGGTCAATAGATGTCCCAGGAATTCATACTTGGATCTTATTTTCGTACTATTTAATGTTTATGTAGGTGATCTGATATCACTTCATACTCTCTAAGTATTGCAGCATAAGTTAATTGTCATTTCCAAGTTTTGATTTCTAATTTTCCACCTTTTGACAGTACAATTCATGCTCATGATCTACTAGTTAGGGATAAGATTTTATATTACTAGATTTTTCCATATTCCACTTATAAGTGGAAATTTTATTAGGTTGTTCTTCTTATTGTTGTTGTTGATTATCATTTTACATTATTCATATAGGTGACATTACAGATTCATGTTCTGACAGTGCACTTTCATTTAGCTTTTTCTTGCCCATTTCTACTTTCATTAGTTAATGTTATTTATAGTTATTTGAAAAAGGCAATATCCACATGTATAATGCTTTGCCTTTAAAATTTAGGATCTGCATTCATAAGAAGAGAAAGGCCATAGTTTCAGGCCATTCTTTGGTATTGGTTTAGCTAAAAGTTGTTAGACTCCACTTAGTATCCAATATATCTACATTTTTAGATCATTCAACAAAAATGGTCGATAGGTTGTTATAAAATAAATTTGGCGTAAATAAAAGTGAATACATAGAAATGCAAACTGTAACCCCTTAGAACCTTTGGCAACATATAACATTATAAGAAAATAACGATTTTGCGACGAAAAATAGCGACAGTAAACAAATCATTGTTGTTTACCGACGGAATATATAAAGTCGTCAGTAAATGTGTCATAAAAAGTTGAATTTAGTGATAGAATAATACTGTCGGCAAGTAAGGCAGGAATTAGTGGAGGGAAATGACTTGTTGACATTACGAATGGACTATTAAGGATGGAATTGTCCGTCGGTAAAATATAAACCAGTACGACGTCGCGCCTTTCCGTTTGAACGTTATTCACTTAAACAAAATGACGTCGTTTTGTTTAGGTTAAAACACTCTCACAGAACCCTTCTTACCCATCTCCATCGCTCCTTCGTTCTTCTCTTCCCTTCTTTCTTCTCTCTTCCTCTAGCCCTTATAGCTGTGTTTGCTCTTCCGACACGAAGTCATCTATCGTTCGTGCTACATCCAGTGACATCGTGCTACTTCTGGTCCTCTTCTCCAAGTAAGACACCATTTTTGTTGAGCTATACATGTTGACCGTGGGTGTTGTATTTTAATTAATTAGTTTTTCCTTTTTTTCTATATTTTGGTGTTTTGTGAATGGATAACAACATTCTATGTTCAAAATGTATGTAATAGGAGGGAAAAATGTGAATTTGGTTGATATAATGGGATGATTATTTGATGAACATAAGGTGTTTGATAAAATGCATATATGTCCCTAGACGCGTGCTTTCAATTACAAATTGTTTTATCACAATCAGTATTTTAAACTATAACTGAGTCCTATATAGAAAGACCTTTTTTATATAAAATATAAAACAAAAATATTGATTAGATGGTCTAACTTTCTTGGTAATTGTTTAGAGAAAAATTTAACATAGTGAGAAGAAAAGTGTTTGGAAAGAAGAAATAGGATGAAGATCGTCCACGTTTGAGCGCTTAAACATTTTTGGCAATATGTCCATTTGTTATGAACTATATATTTATACACCTTATAAGAAATCAACGTAAGTAGTACCATGCCTCTTTATATTCAAAACCAAACTTATGTATAAAGATACCATCACCATTTATTACAGGTAAGTAATACATACACTTTAAAATTGTAATATTATTATTGAAAATAAAGAATATCATACCTCAATACAAACTATACTAGGACATTATATAAATAATCATTAAGGAAATTGGAGTTGACATTGATTAATTATCCAATGACTTTTGGTGTAAGACATATTAATATACAGATTGCTTCTAGGCGAGTAATATAGACAAATAACTCTTTATAGTCAATGCCTTGTTTTTACTATACTCTTAACTCTAAGCTTTACCTTGTATCTCTTTACTTCACCTTTGGGATTTTCTTTTTTTAATACTCGTTTTAATCCAATTACATGATAATCTCTTATATTAGAAATAAATTCTCAAGTATCATTCTTTTTAATGGCTTGAATTTCTTCATTCATTGTATGAATCCATTTCTCATTCTTACTAACATCTTTAAAATTTAAAGAAACAATATCTATAAGTAGACAGAATAAGATACGATTATCATAAAATTTGATAAGTCTTTAATATCCTGAAAGTCTTATGCTTATTAGTAAAGATGCGGATGATGATGCTTAAGATGATGGGATTAGTGAGATTAATGAAAAAAATCAATTTTGGAATCTTAAACTTCTTCATTTCCTTTTTAATCTTCAAAATATAGAAAAAAATCATAACATCCCTCTATTTGAGGGATTTAATCCCAAAATGTTTCTTCATTAAATTTAACATCTATATTGATAACAATATTTTCATTACTTGGATTGAAAAACTTGTACCCTTTTGATTATGATGCAAAAGGCTTCACTCCTCTCTATGCTTCTTATGAAGTGACATATATGAAGAACTTTTTAAGACTAAAAGATAAACCACCCATACAACTGCTTGCGCCTAAATCTCCTTAGGCATCATTTTGGTTTTCAACCTATTTCTTGCTATATTTAGGATTGTTTGATTCTTTTTTTAGGTATTATATTTTATTAGGGAGATCTTATGATTATAAGAGGTTGATAGATTTTTTGCAGTTTAGAAAAGCTCTTAAAATTATACTCTCCACCTAAATCAATTCTTAAAGTTTTATTCTGAAAACCAGTTTCTTTTTTAACCAAATCTTTAAACTTTTTAAACATATCAAAAGATTCGTACTTGTACTTTAAAATTTTCTCCCATTTATTTTTGCCTTAAACATTTATATTGATGAATTAGGTTGGCTTAATAGATCTTCAAATCAACTAGTTTAGAAAGCTTGATTTTTAAGCATTTGATATTTTGGTCTCTCATCTTGGTCATGTTTGTTGTAAGCATTTGAATCATTTATGGTGATCTAGCTTATGTTCATTATTAGGCTAGCATACCTTCATCTAGAATGCTTCTAAATTGTGAACAAATTTCGAATTGGTTGTAAGAACTCATTTATTGGCAGTATTTCTATTTCGAAGGAGATTGAAGAGAAGCTTTAGCAGGTATTCAAATGGCATTCATTTACTTATATTTTTAACTCATGTCAACAATGATTTTCCACATATTTTAATCGAATTTGTATAAGTTTCTATATTTTCCATATAGGTTCGTCAACATCTTCCTTCACGTACTTCTAGAAGATCATCCTACGTGTCTATTGAGGTTAATGATTTTGTTTTTTAGTAAGTTTTTTTAAACTTGGTATAATGTGGGCATTTGTTTGCAGTTTGAACAAAGAATCTGAACATATTACATGACTGATTGAATTTGGCTTGCACGAACTGAAATTGTTTGTTGTATGAACTTCGGTTATGTATGAATTCATATAGGACGAGTTTGACTTATATTATTGTTCCAATTACCTTAATTATGTGAATATGTTATTTCATTGATGCTCCCTTAAATGATGAGGTTCTGTTTACTTTTTATGTGTGCATTTTTATATGGCTGTTTTTTATTAAATTGTATGTGATAAACTAATTATTAAAATAAGTACTCATATTTTTATGAATACTTATGAAATTTGACACTTGTACATATTTAATATAGGAGTTTTAACATTAATTATCTTCTAACATAGATGATTACAAACATCTATGTTTGATGTTAAGTTTACAAATATTTTAGATCTCAACCTATAAACTTGAACCCATAACTTGTGATCTATAGTAACTGTGAGGTTTATCAGTGAAAAATACGAGGAGTGTAGGGGTCACAATGAGAACTTGTAATCTTGATTCATATGTCTTATCTTAGATGCCAAGATAGTTCTTGGGAATCCAGACATCGGGGACTCATTTACCTCTACCGAATCCCATGTCGCATGGAATCAAACAAAATAATTATATCATTTTGATTTATTGTTGCAATATACTAGATAAGCAACTGAACGTTATATTGTTGTATTTGTAAGAATTTGTCTTATTTCCTATTAAGTGAGGGTTGTTATTGTTCTTCTTCTACGATTGTTAACTGTCATTTTTGTTGTTTGTACTTGAATATGATATTAAACAAATCACCTTATTTCCTTTTCCATATATTGTGTCAAATATTGAATTCAAATTCTTATATAAGTAGAAAATTCGATAAACAATGATTTTCAACATTTTGCAGCTCCTACTAAGTCACCTCCTCCCCCTCTAGGGCCTATAGTTGCAGATGAGACATCGCATGTTGCAGAACATACTACACCATCCCCATCCCCTTCCCCATCCTCAACTGAGTTGAGGGACCAGACGGAAAAAAGTACGTAACAATTGATGGCAATCTGTAAGTGAAATCACATTACTGACTATTTGTTTTTAATTAAGTTATATGTTTATCAATTTTTTCATTGTATTAAATCACTTCTTATATTAAGTTGGTTCCTTTTGGACCATGTTACAGAAATATGACTTCTAAATTTAAAGAATGGATTGATCCTGAGGGTTATCTGTGGAAGAATATCTCTCAGGCAAAAAAGGTTTTTTACTTTCAGGAGTTTGAGGTACAATAAACATTTATTTTTGTCTTATATTGATTTATATACACTAATTACATGATAGTACTTTAAAAAAATTTATTCTTATTTCAGAAAGATTTTTTCTGAGATTCTGGTATCGACGTCATCATACATAAATGAAGGTAGTAAAAATATCTGGTGCCATATATGGTTGTGTTGAGTTTTTTTATCGGTTCAACAGGGGGCATATAATAAAAATAAGGGAAACTCTGTCAAAATTTTTATTAAATATAGTTCATATCTAACCATTGAGGTTAAATATGTAGGAAAAGTCTTTGGGTATTTCTCTTACACCTACTCAGCTGTTTTTGCATACTCACACAAAGAATCATGACAGTGTGATATTCGTCAATAGTCGATGTAGAGAACTGAATGTATGTGAAATTAATGCCTTATTATTATTTCTTTTATAATCATTTAGTTTTACGATTATGAATAATCCCTTACTAATGTAAACATTGGTTCCTAATAGGACCAAATAAAATAAACTATTCAGTGACAATCTTAGGAGGAATAACCTGTTGACGAGACTTAGACATATTTTGATGTAGTTGGTGGTAGGGACGTCGTGGACGAATATTCGAGCTAGGGTCATTTGAAAATACTTGTTATTTTCAATCCTTCATGTCCAGTATAGCAATGTCTACTAGATAAGTGCAATCATCAGAAGTCACCAAGTTTCGGGCCACAGTGCATACATTAATGGAGAAGATGACTCACATGCAAGAGAAGATGGACCAGATAGCTCACGTGCAAGAGCAAATGGAGCAGACGACTCAGCTGAGACAGGAGCTGGAGCAGTTGAAGGGGAGCATTAGCACCCCAGAGCACCCGCGATCAACAGGAAATTAGGATTGTTGTAGTCATTTTCTTTCAATTACAAATACAAGTTATGTACACTATAATGTTTTTATTATCAATTAAGAAATTTTGAACTTTATATAATTAATCAACTTCTGTTTAAACAAATTATATATATAAATAAATAAATTTAATATGCACAGATAATTCACAACTGTTAAAATCATGCATTTTTCATAAAATTATCAAATAAAATTTAATGTCGGGATTTTTTTTAAATATTCTAACTTCCAATTTCTGACAGAATATAGAAAACCGTCGAAAAAATGTATAAATATTGCCATCAGAATGAATATAGCTGTTGCAAAAGTATTTCAATATTAATGACAGAATACATGATACCATCAGTAAATTGTTCGCTTTATTTACTGACCGTTCTTATTAATCCGTCGGTATCTTTATGACTATTTATTGATGGACACCTTGACCGTCGGTGTATTTTACTGATGGAAGGACATATGAAATTTTTGTCGTTATAGTTACCTATGCCCGTATTAATGACACTTTTGTCCATCGTTCAATTCTGTCGGTAAATGTTAATACCGAAGAAATAATTGGATTTAGCGACGATTTTTACCGTCACTAATTCATTGATTTCTTGTAGTGGATGATTCTACCTCTTTATTTATCTTTAAAACTGCAAAATTTATCTTCCTCTTCCATCAAGGTAAGTTATCTTCTCTCGTTAGTTTCTTATCAAAGAACTCCTTCAAAAAACATAAACATCGAAGCCATTGTTTGATGGTGTCTTATTTTGGTTACGTATGGTAATGGCTTTTCCATTTTCAAGGGAAAGGATTTAACTCCTTCCCTAAGTTAAAACCTTTCAACATCAATTTTATACTAGTCAAAAGTGTATCTTAAACCTCAACATTTACATTAACTTGAACCCTAACGTTTTAATGCGTTCAAATTAAACTTTAACACTTTTAAAACGTTCAGAACAAATTTTAAGTGGACAGAAAAATTGACAAAATTTACTCTCTACCGATATCATGTTAATGTTGATGTAGCATTATTTTTATTTTTAAATAAAAAGTGAGTCGTACTATCATGTAAGTAGCTTTTTTTAAATTAACTAAAAAGTGAATCCTAAAATCACAATATAGTGGAGCCCACTTTTATATATTTTAGACTATAAGTTCTACTTGTCACGTGGTAGTGGGACCTTTTTGTTAAAAATAAAAAGTAATGTTAAGTTAATATTGACATGACATTTAACTGAAGAAGAGCTAATCCTATTAAAATTTTCTTTTATTTAGAGTCTATTTTGATCATTTTTAAAATATTGAAGTTTAATTTAAACACTTCAAAATATTAAGGCTTATTTTATATTCTGTTATAAATGTTGAGGTTATAAATGCACTTTTAGCCATTACTTCAATCCTCAAAATTTTTAAACTTGGTTTGCTTAATAAATCAAATCCTTGGTTCATACCAATTTCATGATCCATTTCAAATCTCCAAATCAAATCCTTTTGTTAAGTGAATTTGATTTGGAGATCAAAGAAAATAGTGGAGTAGAAAATAAAGTACTTGATCATTTAAGTTGTCTAGTTCATTTAGGGGGAGAAAACAATTTTTAAGAAGAATTTCCTAATGAAAAACTGTGTACTATGAGCCTAAAAATTCTATGGTGTGCAGGCATAATTATTTAGATACAAAATGCTTACCTGTTGGCCTTTATAAATCTTAAATAGATACACTCAAAAGTGATGTGAAATTGTTACATATAGGATGATCCATATCTTTCGAAATATTGCACGGATTAGGTAAGTATTATATTGTGGTTTCTTTTGGCCTTACTTATTTTGAGATGCATATTCCTTTTACAGGTCTTATGAATGTTATAAAAAATAGGTAATATTTTACAGCAAAATGGGATGCCCTAAATTCTAATTTTAGCTTGTGAACTTTTTGATGTATCAAGTATTGATTTTATGGTACCATTTCCTGCTTCATTTAAGTACATTTACATTTTATTAGTTGTTATTATATTTTAAGGTGGTTGGAAGCAAAGGCCACCTAAATTGACAATTTTAATGTTGTTACAGGTTTCTTAAAATCTAACATATTCAATAGGTTTGGTATTCCAAGAGC
This sequence comes from Erythroxylum incrassatum, assembly GCA_026546855.1. Taxonomy (NCBI): domain Eukaryota; kingdom Viridiplantae; phylum Streptophyta; class Magnoliopsida; order Malpighiales; family Erythroxylaceae; genus Erythroxylum; species Erythroxylum incrassatum. Next base: position 11,093 of record JANVCL010240187.1, read on the forward strand.
CTTAATTAGTGATTATGACTACACAATGTAAGTATTGTTAAAGAAATATGGTATTACATACAAAATACATCATACTGTCCACAAACTAATGGAAAAGTTAAAATTTCTAATTAGAAACCAACTTAATCATAGAGAAGATTAAGTCCAAGTAAAAAAGATGGGATTCTATAGTTGGATGTTGCATTATGAGTATATAGAACAACTTATAAACCACCAATAAGTATGTTTCTATATAGTTCAGTATTTAGTAAGTCATATCATCTTCCTGTTAAATTAGAACAGAAGGCATATTAGGCTTTCAAATAGCGTAATATTAGTTTTGTTAAAAGTTGTGTGTATAGGAAACTGTAGTTGTAAGAATTCACAGTAATGCTTATGAAAGCTCCCAAATTTATAAGGAGAAAACAAAAGCTTTCCATGATAAAATGATTTTTAGGAAATAATTCTTTATCAAAAAAAGTTCTCCTTTATGATCTAAAACTTTAACTTCTTCCAAGTAAGTTATGATCTTGTTAGATTAAACCTTTTATTATTTCTAATGTGTTTTGGCATGGTGCAATTGAAATTCAAAGGTTAACAATGTCTTAAGTGTTTGAAGTTAATGGCCACAAACTTAAGCCTTTTTATAAAGATGTGCAAGTTGAACACATAGAAGGTAACTTAAGCTTTTAGGATTTTATTTACTTTACACATTACTATTTTATTAGTATTTTTTAATTTACAATGTTATAGTATTTTGAGGTCTTTGTTTGCACTCATTTTCGTGACTTGGTTGATGTTAATTGAGAGTTTATATTTATTTATTTATAGATTTTTTATCAATTTTCATTTGTCATTATCAATTTTGGTTTTCCATCGTCAATCCTCATTGCCCTTAACATTTTTACCCTATTAGTTTAATTCTTCTTTTGATTCCTAAGTAACCAAACCTTATATTGCCACCATCACTGTCGATGCCAATAGTTAACTTTGGCATCTTTAACACTCCCCACATCACCTAGTGCGATGCCTTTCATTTGCAATCCTTAGTTCCTTGAACACTATTCTAACTCCAAATAACAACATTTTGTAGAAAGAAGGACCAACTTATCTTGTTGGAGGATCAACTGCCATTGCCCTATTAATAGGTCCAAATACACTAATTTCTTTATTTAGAGCTGAAACTATAAAAGGCCTAGCTCCTATTTACATTATCAAATATTGTAAAGGTAATGATTATTGGAGAAAACTTGTCATATAGTCAAAATTTGTCCTAAAAAAATTTATTAAAACCTTGAAATTGATAATTCACACATATTTAGGGGAAGTCCTTTTACTTATCTCTTTTTATACTTTGCATGAAACATTGAGGATAATGTTTGGTTCCAGTGTGAGGAAAGTTTTAGTTTATGTTAGTTTTGTTTAATTTTGCATAAAAGTGTGTTTTACCTATTTTGTTATGTTTACTGTCTAGTTGTGGGATTTTACTTTAATTTATCTTAATAGTTAACTGGTTAGTTTTGATCTAGTCTATCATATGGTTTCAGTAAATTCGTTTTGCATAAATATTGGATTGTGTGTATGCTAAAGGATATAGTCCTTTAATAATAAGAGTAGCAACATGTTGAATGGTTAAACTAGTTAGGATTATGCACTTTTATAAACTTTGATGGTCAAATGATAGGGCATTGTGCGAAGTTGAGGTGCTTTTAAGTAACTTGTGATATTCTCAGCCATAAAAGATTGAAATAATCATAGTAATATGTTTCTTCTTTAAAGTGTATTGTCTTCTACGTGAATATTTCTTTAGAACTTGCTTAAAATTGCTTTAAGACCACATCGATATATACATGCATAATAATGAAAAAATCCTTCAATATTTTACATCCTTTAGCTTAAAAAGCCACTTATAGAAACAACATCTCTACCAGTTAGGGGTAAGGCTACGTATTATTGTACCTCTAGAACTTGCGCATTAGTGAAATTTTTACTGGAATGTTTTGTTATTTTTTTAACTTAAAAAGCCAGCCAATTCAATATCCTTAATTAGGCCCTTTGAGGTGTAACCTTTTTCTTTTATGTTATAACCATGTTATAAGCCAAATTCTCTACTTAAACACCTTTACCCAACCATAAATGTTAATAGGGCATTGGCATTTGGATAAAAATCTCTCTTTTTTTTGAAAGAATGTGACTATAGGAATAAAATGAGTACCTTTTAGGAGTATGAAATGTAAATCTTATATTGTCGCTGTTATGTTGTTTTATGGTTAAAATTATTTTTTAATTCATATATATTCTCATAAAAAAGTAAACAAAAAATAAAAAGTAAGAATGGTAGTAATAAGAAAACTTAATAAGCAATCCATTTATCTTCATATGAAGTAATTAAGCATTTCCAAGTGAGTTGAATATTATAGTTATAATTTATAAGTTTATTCCCTCTGTATGTTTAAACGCCTTACTGATATTAATGGTTTTGACCTTTTTTTACCTTTAATCCTTACCTTTAACCACAACCCATTACAACCTAAAATAAAGTCTTTTTGACTTATACTTGTGCCTACTTTAAGTGGTGGAGATTTGATGTAAAAGTAGGCATATGGTAAAATGTTTGCATTAAACGATTTTGAGAGAAACATCGATCCATTAAACACATAAGTGGAGTGACTAATAATTGTGAGGAAAATAACTAAAACTTCACCCATGATTTAGAACGAGATTGTCTTAGTTAATCTTTATGTTTATTTTCTTGTGAAGTTTAATTAGATGTGTGTTGTTGCTTAAATCTTAAATGGCTTGAATTTTAAAACATATATACTCTTCAATTTTATGAGAATTGGATTGATGAAACCATGTTAATGGTACAATTTTGTTCTAAACATGATTTACTTTAGGACGAGAAAAAGATAAGGATAGGAGAATTTGATAAAACCATTAAAGATAATCATTTTGAACCTGAATTCCCTTATGTTATGCGTGATTATTGATTCTATCTTAACTATTTACTTATCATTTGTTTTTAAATGATTTTGGCATATCTAAAGCTAAAAAATAAATGGATAGAAAATAAGGTGTAGTTAGAGTGACATAATTGAAAGTAGTGTTTATGATGATTAGGTGTGGGCACGTTTAATAGAAATCCCAATTTTTAGATTTTGAAAATGCCATTAAAACGTATTTAGACCTTATCTTGATCAAGTCTAGATGACAATTAGTGAAATTTGACCTTTTAAAGTGAAATGATTAGAAGAAGAAGACCCCAACATTAACAAAATGTGGGCGTAAAGTGGCTATAAATATGAACTAAGTGAAGGAGGAAAGGCATCCCCAATTTTCCATATCTGTTTTCAACTTCTCACAAAACTCTCCGTTCTTCTGTTTAGTAAATGTTAATATAGTTTCTCTTTATTATATGTTAGTAATAGCTAGGCAATTATTGGTTAACTTTATTTATCTTAGTTTAAGGGAGTTAAAGCCCTTGAAACTTTGTAAATTAGGAGATAATTGAGTACTATTAAAAGTTTTTTTATCTATTCTTGTACTGAAAATTTCTTTTGTGCTTTTATTTTTATGACTATTTTGATCGATGTCTAATACAAATTATTAGTTATTGATTGAAATAATGAATAGCTAGATTAAATATTAAATATGTGAAAGTTCAATTCCTTTAATATTTGTAGCAATTAGTAGTTGTTAATTTGTTGCATATAAAATTATTAAATTTTAGGAAGAGCATTTAACTAGATTAAAAACAATTACAAATGATGTGTTATCTTGTTTCAGTGATCATTCTTTTCTTAGAGCTATTTTTTTATTAAGTTTTGGATTGTTTCTAAGGTTGTTAAACATTAAGGTTAATTGAATTACATGTTTTTGATTAACTAATCTTAAGGAAAGATAGGTATTTAATGCTATTTCGAATATGCGATTAATAAAATAACATTTTTGTATTGATAATCAATCATAGTTCTAATAGGGGAAACGAGTTTCACTAATAATTCTCCTCTTGATTGGTTTTATAATTTAATTTATGTTCTTTATTAGAAAATTTCATACCATCACAATACCTATTTTGTTAAATATTTCTTATGTAATGGTTGATAAACTAGAATTACTTATGAGAACGATCCTTACTTTACTACATTATGTTTGTTTTTATTGTAGGAATTTAGGATTTAACATAGGTGCAGATGATAACAATGCCATAACCTTTCCTATAGAACTATGAGCTTAAAAAAACAAGTAATTGCTTTATAATTCATGATTAGTAGAGCTTTTACTAATGCTGGGATGTGGTTGTTGGATATGGTATGCATGAGTTCATGACACTTGAAAAGAATGAAGGAATAGTGTGTTTGTCGTAAGGTACAAAGATTTGATGGAGATTTTTCATCAATTTCTTGATTTACTTTCGCTATCTTTAGCCTCATTACAAATTTTTTAAAGACCTTTTGATTTTTTTCTTATATATATATATATATATATGTATATATATTAAAGTAGTGAAATTAGATGGATTTCAAGCTTATGGTAAGTTTAGTTTAATAAGAAGATGATGAGTGTACCTTATCCAAATTTCAACATAAGACTGACACCAAACATGCTTTGATTTTCTTCTAGTTTATGGGATTAAATTTCTAAAATGTAGCTCAAATTGTTCTTAAAGTGTCGCAAGCACCAAACTTGTGATAAAAACTTTAATTATAGGAAAAAACCTAATTTTCTTGTATTTGGAACTATAAATACCCCACTCAGGGTCAGTTAGGGGAAAATTTTAGAGGACTCTTAAGAACAAAAATTGCTAGAGGATGACCATGATAGCTCAAATAGCCAATAATATATCAAGAATACATTAAATTAAAGTGTTTGACAACAAGAAGGAGGCATCTTATCGTTAAAGAAGAAGCCTCATCAAGAACATCAAGATTTAAGAACCATGAGCATACTATTTTTTGCTTTATTTTCTTAAATGTTTATTATTGGTTTTATTTACTTTTATAATGAAATAAATTGGGACAGATCTAGGTAGGATGAATCTTAAGACTTATTTTTTAAGTTAACTTTTCTAATTTAACAAAATTTTTAGTTCTCTTACTAATTATTAGTAAGTTTATATTTTGTTGAATAGAAGGAGCTACTAAGAAAGTGCCTATACCATGGAATCAACTTGGGACTGCAGATGCAAATATTTTATAGCAGATTGAGTTACTTGACTAAGTAACTAATCAATGTATCTTTAGATGGGACTATGATTTGTAATCTCCCAAATAATTTCAATAGTTGATTTACAATATGTATATCGATAACAACTAGTGGGGAAACTAGAGGTTAAAGAAAACAATTAGGTGGTATCTATAATATTAAAGTGGCGACAACATTAAAGGTGGAGTTGGAAGCCTTAAGCATAAAGAATGATAGTATATGAATGGTAGCTCAACTAATATAAGTGATAATATGTGAAATTTATAGTAGGGACACTCCAATCATGAATTTCAAACCACTTAAAATATAGGGCGTCAGGCTATATAAGTTGATTTTATAGGACACTAACATTAATATAACTTATATAATAACACTTATAAGATGAGGTAGAGAAACCATTCTAATTTTTATGGAATAATCAAGCTTTACTTCGATTTCAAAAGGAAGGAGAAGGTTGTTATACAAGAGAAGAAGGAAGAGGAGGAGAAGAAACAAAAGGATGAGGAGCCAAAGAAGGAAGTGATCAAGGATTTTTCAATTCTAGACCCCAGGTGAAGATTGCTCCTCTGTTTTATAAAAAAGCTACCTTAGAAGAATAAAGATCCAATGAGTTTCATTATTTCTTGTACTATTAATAACTTACCAATTAAAAAGGCATTAGCAAACTTAAGAGCTAAAATTATTTTAAGGCCATAAAAGATTAAAGATCTAACGAGTTTCATTATTTCTTATGCTAGTAATAAATTATGAATTAAAAGAGCATTAGCAAACTTAGGAGTTAAAATTAATTAATTCTACCTGTCCATATTCTATTGGTGTATATGGAATATGAGGAAGCTAATAAGCCTTAGATTCCAAATAAGAGTGGAAGCAAGTCATTGATTATGGATCTAGGTTGAGCAAAAGGCTTGAGTAAGAAGTCCAACAAAAAGTCTCATAAAGAAGCGCTTGTTGGGAGGCAACCTAATCTTTAATTTTTTTAATTAAGTAGCTTTTGAGATCTTTAACAGTAGCTTTATGGATCTTTAATAATAGTTTTAGTTATCTTAATAGATTCAAACTCATGGTTTCATGTTTATTTTGGTATTCTATTATGATTAGATCTTGATTATTCTACTTGATATGAAACCTAATGGAGTTTTATAGGCTATAGAGGTAATATTAACCTAAAGTGCTATAGTGGATATCATATTTTACTGGTATTAAATAGATATTGATAGCATTGGATAAGGCTGATGATTTCCTACTATTAAGGGAGTATCGATTATTCTTACATAAGAACAATGTACAATTTAAGTATGGGGGAGGGAATTAATCATTGTACTTATTAATTTTGTTATGACTAGCTTAATAAAAAATTTGAAAATTTTTTAGAATATTAATCAAAATGTTTCATTGTAAATTTGATTGTTATTGTTGGTAGCGTGTCATAACATTACATAAAATAACTAGACCTAAAACTATAGCTAGTGGTAAGTCTAGGTCAATCCTACAAAGAGTGTGTGTAAACCTTTTGAAATGAAATAATCAGTGTTTAGATCATTCAAAGATGATGAAAAGTAATGAATACTTTAGGGACCTAGTCATCAGTTTAATCTCGGCTTACACACGATTGAACATACTTCATTGAATTGTTATTCTCATACCTCTCCTAGCAACTATTAATTGTAGGTTAACAATAATCTCTTTTAACTCCGATTTTCCTTTAGGTCATGTTTGATTAAGAAGAGCTCCTTAATTAAACCTAGCTATCGAACAACCTAGAATAAACTCTCTAGATTTAATTGGACAACCGCATTACGAGTTAGGAAAACAGATTAATTAAGGCAACAACCACACAAGCTTGGGTCATTTAACCTAGGTTATGTTATCCCTAATGAATAAAAACTATTAGTTGCCACAAATGAATCTCAACATAATAATTACGTATTATATTGAAATTCTGGTGATGTGTTCACACATAAAACAAAAAAAAGCCATTCAATCATTCTTACATAACACCCAAACAATTAACATAGAATAATATAATCAATCCCTTAGAGAAAAAAAACAACAAACACAATAAGAGAAAAAACTCACAGGTGTGATTGGCTTCCTTAAATCTCACGACCGTGAGTTGTAGTTACATGGGTATGACATAGTCATGCATGACAAAATGATGCATGACCCTGAGGGATGAATACTTTACATGCTCTTCATTTTATGTATTTTCTTATCTTCTCTTGTTCTAATCCTTCTCTTCTTGCTCCATTAAGACAAGTGAATGTGAGTCTTAAGCAGACGACTCAAATATTGTTCTTTTGACTCACTTTAGCTCTTTCATTTCTAAATTGTGCCTAAAACTAAATATGATTAAGCAATTCATAGCATTAATCATTAAGTGTTATAGAATAAATGTGAGATCCCACATCGACTGGAGAGGGGAACAAAGTATGCCTTATAAGGATACGAATACCTCTCCCTTGCAGACGCGTTTTTCATGGCCTAATAGACCAAATCCCATCGGAGCTACGAGGTTAAAAGTGCTTGGGTGAGAGTAGTTCTAGGATGGGTGACCTCTTGGGAAGGCCTTGAGAAAAGCAAAACTGTGAGGGCTTGGCTAGGCCAAGGCCCAAAGCAGACAATATCTGTAAGCGGATGATCTGGGATGTTATAGGTGGTATCAGAGCTAGTGCTTGGGCTGGTTGAACGGGCAGGAGGCTAGGCCTTTCCATTACAGACGCGTTTTCCATGGCCTAATGCACCGAATCTGACACGACCCGCCTTTTGGGCCGTGTTGGCACTAGGGAATGAGTAGGCTTAATGCCACCAAAACCCGTAGTAAGCCCAACTTTTTTATGTTCTACTAAAAATCCGGCATAACTCATTCATGTCTAATTAAACCTTATACCTGCTTAATAGGTTGTAAGAAGTAAGGATCTA